>MU182049.1:489853-520950 GCA_016904865.1 Pissodes strobi
GGAATATAAGGAAGTGTTTTTGAACAACAGCTGCACTGATGCTTCTATATGTTTTTACTAGTTTGATCCCTATTAGATAAATTTTTAAAAACAGCGATAACTCTGAAATACTTGTATGGCAAAATAAAACGCGTTTCCGCCGTACATTCATTTTGCTCGAGAGACTCCTGAACTAACCGTGCAAAAAAAGAACAAGATCTGGATCATCAAATGAAAAATTTAAAACCTTTTTTTAGAATGAAAGGAGCCCCTAATTTTCAAAATAATTTTTTAAAACAGCTTAAGAACATACAAATGATTTTTATACATGATTTTTATCGGTAGTGATAATTGATAGTATTAATAACTTTTATCTCTTATTTCTGGTAAACCGACCAGTGTGAGCCGTGTCAAAGGTCGCCTGCCAAAATCCGGCTAGTTTTAGTGCGGGGAAGGAGACAGATAGACCGTTGACGTGCCGCCGCGGAGAGTGAACCTTCTTCTTGTATAGTTAATGTTAGGTGATGCAAGTCTAAATAAGAATCTGGTCACATTTGTGGGACCGCACTCAGTATGTCTTTTTTAATGGTAACTGTTCTTGCAGGGAGTCAATAGACTATGAAGTACCTTACGGTTTGGTCTTAGGACCACTACTTTTCTTAATCTATATAAATGATCCTGCTAACTACAGCAATGATTCAAAGCTAATACTGTTTGGTAACCATACTTCAAATAACAATGTATATCATCCCACTGACCAACGGCTCACATGCAAATTTATTTTCCTTTCATGATTTTCATGGCTACCCTCCGAGGCTGAGATGGGATCTGCGTTCGGATTTTCATAAACTGAAGGATGAGGAGATGCACAGACTACCACTGTATCGGGTCCACTGCAGATAAGACGGCTGGAAGAGAAATGTCTTTAAAAGAAAATAAGAAATTTCCCTCAGTCCTAAGATATTATATTTGATGGAGAAATTACCTGAATAAAGCAAGATTTTAATTTTTAGTCTATGGCACACCATTAATTTTCTATAGGACTTCTACGAACAGTTATTTACTGTAAGCCTATACAGCTCATGTCATTTCATGTTGTTTTCACTGCCATTATACTTACATTATAAGATTTTCGATAATGTGTAATATCTTAATTTTGACGTCTGTTTATAGTATGTAGTGTTTCTTTTTAATTCATTCTGTTTTTAGGGTTCGTTGTAATACTCTTGGTTCAACTTATTGACTCGTGTATATACTTTGTAACTGGCATCAAAAAATTATCTACTAATATAAACAGATTAACTCTAGAATGGGCTATACGAACCATATAAAATAACTCAAAATTTTATTAATTACATTTGAGTCGAACGAAGCTTTGTAATCCATCTATAGGTATCGTAGGTATGACATTGCATTGGCACACTATACAGGGTAAATGTACTAAATAATTTTCAGTATGTAGGTAAAGTAGCAATCTCCAAGATACCTACTTAATTCATTGCCTTACAAAGCAAAAGTTTTCTAACATTTCAAGGTTAAAAAACGTTTATTTTTAAACTAATCTAGTTATTATAAAATTGTGCAATATGCTTTGGTTATAAATTATAATTCAAGTATTCAAGATATCAATTGCTTCCAAAATTTAGCACATGGATATTAATGAGGATATTTATTCTCAAATAAGGGAACTTATCCTTTTTCGTTCCTCTACTGGTAAATAATTTAATGATTTAGTTAGTTAGGTATATTGTATTCAAAATAAAATAATACATGTTGTGTTTGCGCATAATAACATACACAAAACAAATAAGTAGATGGAATGCTAAATGCTTACAGACAATACCGACTGAAATAGATATAGGAGTTATTGTTATACCGAGCACTACACAATATTATGAACCATTTGTGAGATGATGACTATCCTAGTTGTAACCAAGAAAATGAAGGGCCCAATTAAGATATACAATATAGGGTAACCACAAAAATGAGTGAAATGAGTAAATTTATATTACTATAGATACAAAAATTTTAGGTAGATGGCATTAGATCAACTTCTCAATCAGCTTTACTAAACTGTAATATAATCATAAGCTTATAACATATTGCTATGGACGCAGTTTCCAACAATTTAGTACCCAACTTAATGTTGTTAAAAAAGATTCTTTTTATTCAAACGAAATCATTTTACATGTTATTGCAGTGTCTACGATCAGGCAATATTATACGTATTGTTACGTTTTTCCCGTGGGTTCTTAACAGAATTACAACTTTGCTATTTTCAACTAATACTCTCTTTATTCACTACCACTGTATACAATTTAACACTCTATACTACTCTTATAACTTTACAACTAATATATCAACACTCAATGATTAACTGAACTGAACTAACTCCTAACATTCGCCTTAGGTCTGCTTATATATAATCTCAAATCTATCACGAATATTCGGGAAGTATTCCGAGGTCACTCTATATCGAGATAATTCCAGCGTTGTTTCCTTTATTCAAACAACGGTTCCAGCGATCCTGAAACTTCGCGATCGGCCGGGCGGTGAGTCATACAGACAAAGAAACGAGCGGCACGGCGGCGGCTAGTTCTATGGGGTAGCACAAAAACGTTCGGACGGTTGTTAGTCGTGACATTGCCTCCCTCTTAAACCTGATCGTCCCGATCAGATACTTCATGTCCGTGATATGATTTCAGTCTGTCGAGGTGAACAACTTTCAGTTTGCTTCTGGGACTACGCTGAATTCTATACACAACGTCATTAATTCTTTTGATGACTGTATAGGGTCCTTCCCATACTGGCGTTAACTTGGGAGATCTTCCTTTCTTCCTTTGCGGATTATATAACCAGACTTTATCGTTCATCTGAAATCCCATAGAATTAGCTTTGAGATCATATCGTGTCTTCATTCGGTCGCTGGCTTTCTCCGTGTTTTCTCTGGCTAATTCATGGATGTATAGTAACTTTTCCTTAAGGGAGTCCGCGTAGTCTTGAATTTCCATATCCTGGTTGTCTGGCGTTCCGAATAATAGGTCGCAGGGTAAGCGGAGTTCTCTTCCAAATAAAACCATGGCTGGTGTTAGTCCTGTCGTGTCATGGGCTGCTGATCTATAGGCCATTAAAAATAGTGGTATGTGTTGGTCCCAATCCTTCTGATGTTCATCTACGACTTTTGACAAATGTTCTTCAATGGTCTTGTTAAACCTCTCAACCATGCCATCTGATTGTGGATGTAAGGCGGTAGTCCGTGTTTTATGGATGTTGAGTAAATCACAGACTTTCTGGAAAACCTTGGATTCGAAGTTGCGTCCTTGATCTGAATGCAGCTCTAACGGAACACCAAATCTGCTGAATAGGTTATTCACAAGGACCTCTGCTATGGTAACAGCTTCTTGATTGGGGACTGCAAAGACTTCAGGCCACTTACTGAAGTAGTCAATTGCCACTAAAATGTACTTGTTACCGTTATTTGTTTCTGGAAAAGGGCCAGCTACGTCAATGGCGATACGTTCAAACGGTAGGCCCACATTATACTGTTTCATTTTGCCCCTAGATCTTGTTTTGGGCCCTTGGCTTGCGGCACAGGTTGAGCACTGCCGACACCACGATTTCACATCCTGGCAGTAGTTGACCCAGTAAAATCTGTCGCGAATCTTGTCAATCGTTTTGTTCACTCCGAGATGAGCACCAGACTTTCCATTATGAACTTCTTCCAGAACTTCCGATATCTTCCTCCTTGGTACCACTAACTGTGTCTTCACTACTTTGCCATCGGCGCTTTCCCAGGCTCGTTTAAGAAGTCCATTTTCCACCACCAGGGAGTCCCACTGAGCCCACAGAGTTTTAAAAGCAAGTCCTTTATTTGATATCTCGCTCCAGCTTGGTCTTGGTTGCTGCTCTTCTTTAGCTCTTAGCAATAGTTCTATTTCACTATCTTCAAGCTGATCCTTTTTAAGTTGCTCGGTGGTCCACTGCTGTTCAACCTCAAATTTCGTTAGCCTAATCGGAGTAATTCCTTCTCGTTGATCTACTCTTTGGCAATGCTTACAATTATCCGCACATGGTCTTCTGGATAAAGCATCTGCATTATTATGCAATCTCCCTGCTCTGTGCTTAACCTTAAAGTTATATTGTTGTAACTTTTCAAGCCACCTGGCTACCTGTCCTTCAGGTTGTTTCATATCCAAAAGCCATTTAAGTGCTGCATGATCAGTCCTTATCAGAAATTCTTGCCCATATAGATATTGATGGAAATGCTCAATAGACCGTACTATTGCCAAAAGCTCTTTTCGGGTTACACAGTAGTTACGTTCAGGTTTCGAAAGTGTTCGACTGTAGTATTCGATAACTCGTTCTTCCCCTGCTTGTACTTGCGATAAAACTGCTCCGATGCCGGTGTTGCTTGCATCTGTGTCCAATACAAATTTACCCTTTTGTTCCGGATATCCCAATATTGGACTAGAACATAGAGCCGCTTTTAATTTCCTGAACGCAGAATCGCAGTTATGATCCCAGTTATAATTGCTCGTTCTTCAGTGAGCTTATGTAGAGGTGCAGCTATATTTGCAAATCCTTCAACAAATCTTCTATAATAAGTACATAGTCCAAGGAAGCTCCGTAGTTCATGTTTGTCGCGAGGACGAGGCCAGTCCTTGATTGCTGTAATCTTCCGTTGGTCCGTTTGGATTCCCTCTGATGACACGACATGCCCGAGAAATTCAACTTTTTGTTGGAAAAGAAAACATTTCTTTGGATTCAGTAAGAGCTGAGCATTCTTGATTCTAGTAAAAACTTCATGCAGGTTTTGTAGGTGCTCTTCGAAAGTTTTTCCCATTACCATTATATCATCAAGATAGACCAGGCATGTATTCCAAGTGAGGCCTCGTAGGACAACCTCCATAAGACGCTCAAAAGTAGCAGGGGCATTGCATAGTCCGAAGGGCATAACTCTAAACTGATATAAACCACTTCCGGTAGAAAATGCGGTCTTTTCCTTATCTTGTTCGTCAATGCCTACTTGCCAGTAGCCGCTCTTTAGGTCGAGTGTTGAAAACCAGTGAGATCCTGCTAGTGTCGTCAACGTGTCATCAATCCTGGGAAGTGGATAGCTGTCTTTCTTGGTGACGTCATTGAGCTTTCTATAGTCAACGCAGAATCTGGTAGTTCCATCCTTCTTGGTGACTAAGACAACAGGAGACGACCATGGGCTTGATGATTCCTCAATAATTCCATCGTCAAGCATTTTGTTGACTAATGTGGTAACCTCTTGCTGCTTCGTCACTGGTAGCCTCCGAGGATGCTGCCGTATGGGGTGAGCACTTCCAGTGTCGATTTTATGTTTTATGATGTTCGTTCTTCCAGTAGTGCCATTTTTTCTTTCAAAGGCTGTGCTCTGCTCTTTGATAAATTGTGTAGCTCTTTTCAGTTCTTCGGAAGACAGATGATGCCACGACCTCTGGAAATGTTCTAGGACTTCCTTAGGGTTTGTCGATGGTGTTACTTCTGACTGCGTTTCGCAACTGGTTACCCACTGCACCGGCTCGCAAGAGGCTATCACATCTCCTTTATTGATTTTGATGGGATTGGATGAAATATTTGCTATCCTTATCGGTATTTCTCCGTCGGTTTTGACTAGTGCTTTGCCTACGAGGTGTTTGCAAGGCAAATCGTGGTGTTGGATAAGTCCGATGCAGCCTCCAAAATCCTTCTCCAATTTCCCAAAAATTATCTGCTCGGTATTTCCGCTTATTCTGATAGTACATGCCGCCACTACTTTAGTCGGTGTGCCATCATCTGTTTTGTTAAGGATGAACTCTTCGGTGCCAAACTTCAGAAGATTAAGCTTGTTGTCAAAAGAGAATCCATGTTGACCGATGAGATCCATCCCCAAAATAAATTCGTCTTCGATGTCGGCGACTAACACTGTGTGGTGTAATTTAATTCGTCCCAGTTGAAGCTCGATATCCATTTCCCCAAGTACTTCAGCTGTTTCACCGGTAACTGTACGTAACACTACATTCTTTGATATGGGTAGAACTTCTACTCTATTTACTCTGTTGGACCTTATCAAAGATACCGCCGCACCAGTGTCAACAGTAATTGTTATGGCTCCTCCGTTGATCTTTCCTGTAATTGTTAGACTGTCGGCGGCTTTTCCTAGGCTTTTTATGGAGACGATCCTGGGGGCTTTATCTTCTTTAGCCAACACCCGCCCCGCAATGTTGACTAATTGAAGTTTTCCTGATTTGACTTGGCGGCCCTAGCGTCTCTGGATGGAGATCTAGACCGTAGTTGTACTCGGCAGTCTTTTTTGAAATGTCCAGTCCTGCCACATCTATAGCACTGATTTGATGTATTTCGGTTACGTGGCCTATCTTCCATTGGCTCCCGAAATCTCGCCGTGGCCTGAAGAACTTCCGTTAATTTCTTCAAAATTTCACCCATCTCATTTAATTCACAGCTGTTTGTCGGCTTTTCTTCCTGGAGGGATACGGTCCTGATTTTTGGCTTGGAGATGTTACAGGCCGCCTCGATTTCTAGGGCTCGACCCAAAGCTTCACTGCTGTTATCAAATTTGGCTAGGCGTAGCATTTTCTGAGTTTCTGGATCTCTGATACCATCCACGAAATATTGGGCAGCAAGTTCCTCTTGAAATTCCTCTGTCGCTCCCGGGTAGGCCAGTTGAATGAGACGTCTAATGTCTGCCTCAAATTCTTGCAGGTTTTCACCTGGCTTCTGATGCCGAGACTTTACTTGTGCCTGATACAGTTGTCTTCGGTGTTGGTCTCCAAATCGTCTCTCCAGGACGGCTACAAGGATGTCATATTTCCCTTGTTGGCTGATGGGAATGGTCTGCAGTAGTTCCAGGGCAGATCCACGAAGCGCTACCACTAGTGATGTAGCCATTTCTTCATTATTCCAACCGTTGGCAACAGCAGCGGCTTCAAATTGTCTTTTGTACATTGTCCAGGATGTTTGACCGTCGTACGTTGGAGGTTTGATGTTTTGTCCTGAGGTGAATGCCCTCTCGGTGGGTGCTTGATGTTTTAGTCTGGTAAATTCTGCTTGTAGATTCTTCACTTCTTTCTGTACGTCTCCTACTTCTTTTTGTACATTTCCAACTTCTTTTTGTACATTTCCAACTTCTTTTTGAATATTGTTTACTTCTTTTTCAAATTTCTCATTTTGTCCGTCCAATATTTTCTGTAATTTTCCTTGCTCGCCTACAATTACATCCAGCATCCATTTCTGAAGCTGGTCCTGCTCTGTTTGCCTTCTCTCTTCCTGGTCTTGTAAAATTTTCTGAAGCCGGTCCTGTTCTGCTTGTCTTTTCTCTTCCTGGTCTTGCAAAATTTTCTGAAGCCGGTCCTGTTCTGCTTGCCTTTTATTTTCTTGGTCTTGTAAAATTTTCTGTAGCCGGTCCTGTTCTGCTTGCCTTTTACGTTCATCCTCTTCCCGATCCGCTTGCCTTCTACGTTCATCCTCTTCCCGATCCGCTTGCTTTTTATCTTCTTGATCTTGAAAAATTTTCTGCAGCCGGTCTTGTTCTATTTGTCTCTCAGCATTTAGATTTTCCATGAAATCGGCCAACATTTTATTAATTTGTTCCATTTCTGCCGTTTGTTGCCTCGTATTGACCATAGGATGTTATAAACTTTTACCAGAATCCACCAATCAAACGGTCTCGTTGACGTACTGGTACCTCTTCTTTCCTCGAAAAATACTTCGCAAGTCCGGTCCCTTCACAATCCGACTTCTGACACCAAATGTTACGTTTTTCCCGTGGGTTCTTAACAGAATTACAACTTTGCTATTTTCAACTAATACTCTCTTTATTCACTACCACTGTATACAATTTAACACTCTATACTACTCTTATAACTTTACAACTAATATATCAACACTCAATGATTAACTGAACTGAACTAACTCCTAACATTCGCCTTAGGTCTGCTTATATATAATCTCAAATCTATCACGAATATTCGGGAAGTATTCCGAGGTCACTCTATATCGAGATAATTCCAGCGTTGTTTCTTTTATTCAAACAACGGTTCCAGCGATCCTGAAACTTCGCGATCGGCCGGGCGGTGAGTCATACAGACAAAGAAACGAGCGGCACGGCGGCGGCTAGTTCTATGGGGTAGCACAAAAACGTTCGGACGGTTGTTAGTCGTGACAGTATTTTAATAATGTTCCCGGCTTTCTATGAGAAGTCTGAATCTATTCCCAAGCAGTACACAGTACTGGTCTAAACTGGTTCAATGAAAATCTCAGGAACATCCGAGATCATCTTAAGTTCCTGAGAGAATTATCTAAACAATATAACCTAATTAATTAGTAATCAACAGGTAAATGAATTTAGGGATTTTTATAGGGATGAAACACGCAAGGCCAAAATAACGTATAATGACAATTTGATCTGAAATTCTTCTAATCTTCCGAAATGCATGTGGGAAATCATTAATAAACATCGTGCAGCTAGTCAAAATCCCCATGACAACAACCCAGGACCCAGGACCTACGTCAGATGAATTTAACTTGTTTTTTTCAAACATTGCTAATAGCATCATAAAAAGCATACCTAATGTAGATGAACCTGCAGATAATTTTAATTTTCTGAACACATCAAATATTGGGTGTTTTGACTTCCCAGGGGTTACTTTTATTGAGGTTAGGAGTATTATTGATCATTGATCACTTAATGAAAACAAAAACAGTAGAGATATATTTGGACTTAATGTAAAAATCCTCAAATCTATTAAAAATATCATAATAGTACCTCTTACAAGGTTAACAAATCTTTGCATTAGAGAAAATGTTTTGCAAATAGTTTAACCCTTAACTACGGAGGTGCCGTCTGAGAGGCGGTGTGAAAACGAAATACCTTCATTTGTCAAAAACGGTAACGTTCACAAGGCCATTACCTCATGTATTCCTGGCGGGTTTGGTGGTTGACCAGTACAAAAAATATCAGATATCTAAGACTTGAAACAGGTCAGTTCCCTAGAGATCTTCTCGTGAAGCAGTTTGATAGACGGCACGTCCGGGTTTACGTAATAAAATCGGTCGGAAAATTTTCGCACAAATATGGCCTGACCATCAAAACCAGTTCGCTTTAGTGATGTAAACTATGAAGAAACACTTCGAAAGTGATATACGAAGCAAACGGTGATGCTGCTAGTGATATTGACATTGTCCCTGACGAGGATTGCGAGAATTCTGATTATAGCACCTCAGAACAATCAGCGGACAGTAATGATGAAAGTGAAGATGACGAGTCACTAATAAATCGAGACATATTAGAAACAAAAATTATATTATGTCATTTATTCTTTTCAAGAAAGGAAAACCGCGTGACAAGATATTTGTGCTTCAAATGCAAAACGCCGGTCGGTATGTTTATAGTGTATGAGGCAGGCCGGCGTGAACTGCACTGCTGAAATATTTTACTTTTAAGTATTCGTTGTGCATTATTTCTTCTTAGTGTCCACTACTTTTTTTAAAGTGATTTATGTAATAAATACATTCAAATTATAGCAGTGCACTTTTTTCATTTTAACCGCCCTCGAGTTGAAGCATACCGAAAAGAACTGGCTTTGTGATTATAAAATTGGTACGTGTTCTAAGAAACTATTTATTAAAGTACTTCCTAAAACTTAAAAGATTATCTAGAAGTACCAGTTACAAAATTATTAGGGCTTTATGCCGCAATATCCGCAGTAGTCTGCCAGACGGCACGTCCGAGTTTATGCTCCGAACATCGCACCTCCGTAGTTAAGGGTTAAAGAAAGCAGTAGTAAAGCGAATCTTTAAAAAAGGGGATAAGTCAAAGCCAGACAATTACAGACCAATATCTTTGCTGCCCATTATATCAAAGATAGTTGAAAAATGTATACCATTAAGGTTGATGAAATTTTTTGAGTCCAACAATTTGTTTTTTGAAAATCAATTCGGTTTTCGCAAGGATAAGAATACTGTTATGGACATCTTAAATATTGCTGTTCTGTGATTTGAGTAAAGCTTTCGATTGTGTTGGCCATAATATTCTTCTTGAAAAACTCAGGAGATACAAATTATCACATAACAGTATCAGGTTGATAGCATCCTATCTTGAGAATCGGACACAAGTGGTGGAAATTGCAGGGTTGAGGTCAGCGGAGAGAAACATTGGCGTTGGGGTTCCTCAAGGGCCAATATTGGGACCAATCCTTTTTCTGGTATATATCAATGATTTATCAGCCTCAGAAAAGGACTACAATCTCTTTGCTGATGACTCGACCGTGTCCTTCACTGTAGATAGCCTCGAAAAATCATGGAATGGCTCATTAGAGGCTCAGGACAGAGCAGAAAAGTGGTTCTGCTCAAACAAATCGCCTCTTAACAAGGATAAAACAAAAAGAATTGTATTTTCCATGCGAGACCAGACCAGGGTGGGGAATCGGTGGTTTTTGGGTGTATACCTGGATCCGGGGCTACAGTGGGGTGCACATATTGGGGCAGTGGCTGGCAAGCTGAGTAAGAACTTATACCTTTTGCGCAGCTTGAGAGGCGGTGTTTCAAAAGAGGTTTTAAGAACAGCTTATTATGCTTTATTTCACTTCCTACGCGATCCTGGTTTGGGGGCATTCCTCCGGTGCCCAGAGGTTGTGTGGCCTTCAGCCAAAAGCTGTAAGATTAATAAGTGGCCTTGCGTATCGAAAGGATTGTAGAGGGTCTTTTGGGGAACTGGGGATCCTCACCTTGCCTTGTCTGTATGTTCTGGAGAATATTTTGTTTGTAAAACGTAATCAGGGATCAATTAGAATACATGGGGATCAGTGGCGTAGCTAGAAATGTGGGCGCCGGGGGGCAAACCTATCCGCTGGCGCCTAAAACAGACGTATATTTTATTTATTTATTTATTTATTTATTGACGGATAAACCATTTTGCAAATTAACAATATAAGAACTATAGTATACATTAATTTAAAGAAAATAACACATGTCAAAAACCACCAATAGCACGAAACAGCACAGCAGCTGCTCATAATCCTATAATTAAAAAAATATATATATATGTATATATAAAACTGCAGGCCTGTTTCACACATACACGGCGACCGCGCAAACGCCGCCGTTTGAACGGTGCTGTTCCATTATGTTGCCGCACAGACGGCTCCGGTGCATGTGAAAACACTCATTATTTCATGCGCCCTTTAGCCGTGTAAACGGCGCCGTTTGGACGGCCACCGTGTATGTGTAAAACAGGCCAAAGGGTAAAGCCCAAAATTTAAAAATCAAAAGCCAATCAATCTATATAATTCTCTCTTTAGAGCGACCAGCGAGCATTGAAATACATCTATATGTTCACTAAACTGGTTGGTGTGCTGGAGCACTCGACTCAGTGGGCTATAGTAGCCATAATTAGCAGAATGGAACGGCACCCGAAACAATTCAGTGATTCTAGTATATCGACCTGAGTTAAAATCAACCCTCGATAACAAATTGGGACAATCTATGCTTCCAGATATTAATTTATATAAAAAACTTATATCTAATACTTTTCTTCTATTCTCTAAAGATGGTAAACTTGCTAAAGTTCTTATTTCAGAATAAGTATAATCTGCTCTTCGCAGTCCTCTATTATAAGCATAAACGCGTAAAAATTTGTTCTGGACAGCCTCAATCTGGTCAACATAAGTACGGTAGTGCGGGCTCCAAACCAAACAACCATATTCTAAAATTGATCTTACCAATGAACCATATAATAATCTAAAAGTATGTGGAGTTAAGCCCACAGCTACCCTGCACATAAAGCCCAACTGCTTCAAAGACCCAGTGACAAAATCCACATCTAAAATCCACAATCTAAAATAACCCCCAAATCCGTGATCTGCTGTACTCTTTTAAGTACTTTTAACCTCGTTTCCATTAATAAGGTAATTATTTATAAATGGTTTGGAAATTCTGGAAAAAGTTATGGTACAGCATTTCCCAACGTTCAGGCTCATGTCGTTAGCCAGACACCAATCACAGAAGCTGTCCAAATCACACTGCAACCGATCGAAATCAATCTTTGACTTCACTATCTTGAAAAGCTTCAAGTCATCCGCAAACATCTCAAAATCTCTATGCTTAATAATATTTCTTATATCGTTCACAAAAAGATCGAACAATATTGGACCACAATGCGACCCTTGCGGGTCCCCAGAAGGCACCTCGATGACACTGTACAAGTGTCCCGCAATTTTTACACACTGCGTGCGGGGTGACAAAAAGCTCTCCAACCAACGAAGAAGACTGTCGGGAAACCCCAGAGCCTTAAGCTTTCTAGTGAGCAGCACCAGGTTGACCCTGTCAAAAGCCTTTGAGAAGTCTGTGTATACACAGTCAAGCTGGTACCTGCCCTCAAATGCAGTAACAATCTGGTGATGGTATTCAATCAGATTGGTATCCACAGATCTCCCCTTCACGAATTCATGCTGTTCTTTAGCAATCATTCTTTGACATGACCATGAAAGATGTTTAGTAAAATGAAAATCAAAAACTTTAGGGATCTCAAACTGAGTACAAACAGCTCTATAATTCTGTATATCATCCCTTGAACCTGACTTGTAGATGGGTTTGATAAAACTGTGCCTCCAAAACTCAGGAAACTGCCCTGAACTAAGAGATAAACTAAATAATATTTTTAAAGGAGTTGCCAAGGAGAAAACACAGTTCTTTAAAAAAACAGATGGTATACCATCAGGACCATATGTAAACTTGGAGGGCAATTCATAAATTCTATCAATAATATCAACGACCGAGACTTTAAAGTTATCTATATCTAAAGTTTGTTTAAAATTAAATTCAGTATCAATATCGTGCTTTGGAGCATAAACTGATGAAAAGAATTCTGCAAAAAGATCAACTATACCCTCCAAACTATCACTTTGACGAGGTCCATAATACATGCTGTTAGGAAGATTGTAGTTACCCTTTCTATCATTAATATACCGCCAAAAAGCTCTGGGATTTGTATTCATACGCGCTTCATTATTTGCAATATATTCACCATAACATAATTCACCGAGTTCACTACAACGAGTTCGCAATTGAGAAAACAAATAATAGTCATCATAATCGCCGGAGTGTTTAAATTGTTTGTGAGCAATCTTTTTTTGTATTATTAAACCTCGAAGTTCTGCTGTAAACCAAACTGGAAATGATGAAGTTTTAAATCTCGTAAGAGGAACATACAATGCCAAAACAGTATAAAGAATATCATAAAATATTTGTACCGCAGAGTCAATATCCGTGTTTTGTAAACTATTCCAGTCAATGCATATTAAATAATCATTAATAGCACTATAATTAGCGTTTTTAAAATCATAATACAATTCTTCATATGCAAGACTAGCCAGCCCCCGAATATTAAAATTAATAACAATAGGTAAAATGGATACCCTCTGGGAGCAACAACTCTTCAGCTCTATTTACTTTTAAATTATCAAAATGAGAAAAAACCAGATCTAATACTTTACCTCTATTGTTAGAGATGTCATTTTTTTGAAACAAATGTAATTAACCAAAATTATGAGCCAATGATCGAGCCGAAGAGTGCAATGGACAGTCCACCACAGCCCCCAGGCCATCCTTATTCCAGAGAGCATCCGGAAGATTATAATCGCCAGCCAGGACAAGATCTATGTTCTGATATCGAGCCAGCACACTCTCCACTACCGCACAATGAAAATCATAATAATGTACACTAGCCGCCGGAGGAATATAACAACAACCTAAAAGAATTTTCTTATGACTAAACTTCAATAATACAATAATGTGTATATACGCAAATTGATCCAAAAATAATACATCATAATTTATTTATTATATATTTTTGAAGTGAAACTTCTTAACGCGCGCCGATTTGAAGGTCGCGATCCCGACACACGGCGGGCGATCGCAACACACGGCGGGCGAACTGGCAGGGACCGGAAAACGATCACGGACGTTTATTGTGATATCTTTGTTAGTTTACAAGATAAAAATACGGGATTTGCTCTATTATCTTGTCAAAACATAAGCGAAACTTTTATGAAGAATAGTTTTTTTTTTCATTTAGGCGTTCCCTTTTGTTAATTGAGTGATATCTATATTAAAAAAAAACTACTTTTTAACCAAATCCGTTAAGATATGTATAAGGTAGGGCGTTTAATTATTGTGATATCTTTGTTAGTTTACAAGATAAAAATATGGGGTTTGCTCTATTACCTTGTCAATACATAAGTGAAACTTTTATGAAGAATAGTTTGTTTTTTTTTCATCTAGGCCTTCCCTTTTTGTTAATTGAGTGATATATTTAAAAAAACTACTTTTTAACCAAATCCAAGGCTAGAGCGTTTAACTTCAAGAAGTTTCACTTCTGATATGCGCACATAGTGCACAAGCTTTTTTTATTTACAAGAATATGAATATAAAATATATAAATGGCAACCAACCAACAGGTACATACATATTTCAATATAAACGTAAACTAACAAGCAGTAACCTTAATTAATTAATTAATCATTGGAGTCTTTCTTCGGTTTTAAATCGACGTAAATTGATCGATTATTTGATCAAAATTAATTTTTTGGACAAATTCATTTTCTATGCTTAGTATTGCTAGGCTATTTAGACTTGTCTGGCTCATGGTACTTCCTAAATAGGAAATTCTAAAAAACCTTTTTACGACCGAAATTTTCGGAATTTTTGTATTTGAAGTCGCAGCGTTTTTACAAATTTCATTGTACAAAATGCCGCCGCGCCAGGATATATCCTTTTATTCCACGTAGAATAAATAATAAATAACTGACACAAAATGTATTGGTTGGGTAAACAGTTTAATACATATTATGGTCTTTAATCTTTGATTGTATTATAATTTAATTAATTTAAAAACTCAGTTAAGCATTAGCATTAGCATATTTATAAATTCGGAGCGGCGCCTAATTGCTCTTGGCGCCTTGCCCCCCCCCCCCCCCCAGGCTCAGCCGGTAGCTACGCCACTGATGGGGATATTCATGATTATAAAACCCGATCTAGTAACCATCTGGTGTCTTCTTATAGGCGGTAGAGGTGGTGTCAGGATGGTCCAGGGTTTGGGTCAATAAAAATTTTTAATGTATTACCTCATGATATAAGAAACCTTCCGTATAACAAGTTTAAAGACAGAATCAAACATTTGTTACTTCAGAACACTTTTTACTCAATACAGGAATATCTGAGCCATCAGTTTTAACAAATTTTAACAGAATGTTTCTACATGTAAGTTTTAATTGTGCTTATTAGTGTATATTATGTTACTAAATGTAAATCTTAATTGTGTTTAATAGTATATACATATATTGATAGTGTTATTTTATGATAAGAAACTGATAGTGTAATTTTTAATGATAATTGTAATAAGTCTATTTTAGTTTGACGTATGTAAACATTTATGTAATGACATGAATAAAATATTGATTGATTGATTGTACTCTGAAAGATATTCTTTAAATGAATTGAGACTGTTGCTCTGTTTAATAGTATCCGATAACAAGTTAAATGTTTTATATATTGTCTAAAAGGAGAGTGGCGTGCTCAGAAATTGTGGGGGGGGGGATTAAGCGCCCTGGGTCGGAAAAGAGATAGGTGCTAGCCAAAAAGCCATAGGCTCACGCGCATAGGGTACCACGCCCAATTTTTACCCAACAGCCGTTAAAATGGGAAAAAAACAAGGATTTGGCGTTCTCATGAATGGCAAATCGCTACGGCCCTGCTCCCCGCAGACCCCTCCTTTGTTATTAAGTTGTCGCCTGCATCTAAAGATGATGACAAAAAATACACTTAGTAGGGATATTTTAGTAATAAATTTATTTAACACTAGTAACCAGATATACAAAAAAAAAACGAGCCTTAAAACAACAGAAGAACCAAATGATTATAAAATCTGTAAAAATCTTTTTTCTAGATTTAGTCATTGGAAATTGTTCAATGACCTTATCAAAATCATTTTATTGCTTGTTCATACTCAATTGGCACCAAAGCCAAGTTGGCCAACCTACCTCGTCCCATTGTGGAACGTAGTAGTTATTTGTGTATTTAGAGCGCAGAGTAATGGATTGCCGCTTGAGAAAGAATGTTACTGCGCGACGCGTAGCGAATCTTTCGAAAACGGCAATCTTACTTTGCGCACGAAAAACACACAGAACTTTTTCTACAGCCGCATTTTTTAAAATTAAATCCACATTTTTCTCTACTTATTCTGAAATTTGCAAATGACTGTCAGTTTTGACATATTATATTCGGGCTTCGGGCATATTTAGAACAGGAGTGCCAGCAACAAACTGTACAAACGCACGACTGTCATTTATTTATCTTCGGTTTCCATGACCATTCATAGCACACTCGAGGGAAAAAGTGAGATTTTTCTTTTCCATGTTCGCGCTAGAGCGCAACATAAGGATCCACGGCATTCGTCGATTTTGCGATTTCATTTGAATTTGGCAATTAGTTATTTTGCGCGCGGCTGTAGAAAAATAATATTTTTCATAATACCTCTAAACTACCATTTTCGACATCTCTGTAGAGCAAAGAAAGTAAGTCTTTTCGGTCCGGGCACGGGAAAAATTTTCCGGTCCCTAATTAGGGAGCGGGAAAAGTTTTCCCGCTATCAGGCTGGATGAAACTGAATGTGTGGAGTATTGTTTCCATTACTTCAAATGTCATATCAATTTCGGCATAAAAGCGAACCAACCATCCCAACATAGGTACTACGTTTAACTTTTTGTTCAATTGTTAAACCCGCATCTTGCACTCTTCCCCTGGCATATTTTTTCCTTCTTATTCTTTTTGAAACAGAAATATCCATATTTGGCACGTTTCTTTGACATATATAATTGACTGTTCTACATGTGTAAAAAAGCTTTACGGGCTTTAATCTTTATAACACATTTGCCGAATGTCATACGAGCAGTCTGCAAGTACGCTTGTGTTTGATCGACTTCTTGTAAAATTATACTCCAAAATGATAAGTATCACAAAAAAGAAAAGTTCCAAATTGCTGATATTAACGTATGGGCAGATTATCTTGTAGGCATCTAAATTTTCTTTTAGATCTGTTAATAACAGAATGGCGCCTACCCGCCTATCACCGCTGGATAGTTACTCTTTACTGCTTTTGCCGCATCATGATGGGCACTCCAACCAATCTCAGTAAGTACTAACCCAAACTCTGACTTTCTCCATAATAACATCCAACCTATGGGATGAAACCGAAAATAAATTATAAACACCAAGGCTTTCGATTGCGTGGATCATAGAGTACTGCTGAGCAAACTTGAGGTTTATGGACTCAGAGGCACGTCATTAACTTGGATATCTTCTCATCTCTCAGACCGTCGGCAGGCAGTGTTATTCAACAATGAAAGATCCAGCCAAAAATAAATTACATCTGGTGTTCCTCAGGACTCTGTTTTGGGTCCTTTACTGTTCTTATTATATGATGATGATATATAATTATTTGCCAAAGTTGAATATATCTGGGGTATTCACGATGTTTGCTGACGATCGTTTTGTGGCGACACTGATCCCGATCGTTTGCAGAGCTGTGTCAGCAGAGACATTGTCAAAATAAAAGAATGGTGTGATTCAAACTATTTAACACAATGTTTCAAAAACAAATATTATATCCTTCAAAAGCCAAATAAATCACATATCTTTAAATTCTGAGTGTATACAAAATTTACAGGTTGTAAAGTTCTTGGGATTATATACTCACGGACAAAAATATTGCATATTTTTTTTTAAGTCTCTATTTTTTTTTCTTTAAAACTATTGTGATTTTTGTTGCTAAATCTGTTACATTGGACTGTTTTACGTTATAAACAATGAAATAAATTACATATTGAAGATTTACACAGATTCATTAAGCAATTAGTGAAATAGCCTGATTTTGGTTATAACATTTAATTAGGAAATATGCAATATTTTTGTCCGTGAGTGTATATAGATTGTAAATTAAGGTTTGAACCATATATTCTTAATTTAAATAAGAAACTCTCTAGTGCATGTTACGCATTAACAACAGTTGCTCGAGAGTTGGATGGTGTTATGGCGAGGAATGTATATTTTGCGCTGATCGACTCTCAGTTGCGTTATGGTGTATGTTTTTGTGGTTCCTGTACTGATCAGTTGTTCAATATGGTGTTTGTTCTGCAAAAGTGAGCTATCAGATTCTTGTCTAATATTGGGTTTAGAGACTCTTGCGGACCTCATTTTATTTTTAACTTTGGCAGGCATATATATCTTGGAATCAGTGTGCCTCATGTATGTAAAGTTTGGATTAGAAGTTGGCTCCACTCGTGCTTATAATACTCGTGCTTTTCATATAATGTCTCTACCAATATCTTCCTCCTCTCTAACTAAAAGACCTATTATATATGATAGCAAAAAGCTCTTTAATCATTTGCCATTAATTGTTAGAAGAATCACAAACAAAGAGCATTTTAGGATAGAGGTGAAAAATTTATTAATATCAATGGCCTATTATTCAGTATCTGAGTATTATAACGAATCTTTTGTTTAGTGATTGTTTGTGTGTTTACATGTATGTGTTTTATTTTTATATTTTATTTATTGTCACAATAGATTGTTTAAGTGTATTTTTGAAAAATATTTAGAGTAGGTAATGTTTATTGGGTTATATTTTAAAATATTTTAATTATGCCTTTTGCAGATTTTAAATCACTTTTTATGTGTTATTTTATGATTGGTGGTTTTTTATGGACCATCTGTATTTAGGTTAACATGCTTTGATCATAAGTTGTATAAACTTGAATCAATAAAGCCATTTTTGACTTTGACTTTTCAAAGTTCCCAAAAAAGTCACACAAGATGCTGCCACAGCTTATTCAATAACCAGCTACTCATCTTGCGGCGGCATCCTTTTATTTGGGAAAGTCAAGTGAAAATTTTAGAAGAGGGCCATGAGTTAATATTTTTCTAAACGTCTGAGTATCTGAACAATACTTTTGACAATTCGTTTAATTTAAAACACGATGTTTTATCGTCTAAAATCCTTTTGAAAACGATTTTAAATGGCAAAATTGTATAAAAATCCGAAATTTCCGGTATTTTTAGGGCAATAGCCGCAGCTTCGGGCCAATTTGTCGTGAATTTTGAAGGGAATATTCATTTTAAATTCAGTTCGCTTCGTGTCATTACATGGCCTGAAAAATCACGAGACCGTGAAACTGAACCGCTAAGGGCACTGTCAGGAAGCGCAGTGCCCGACACTCCAACTTTCCGATTTAGATAGAGATGAATAGCTGGTTATTGAATAAGCTGTGATGCTGCTGTAGCGAAAAAATGTACTCCGCAGAGATTCAAAGAATGATTTGAACATGGCACTAAAGCCATTGAATTTGATTGTTTAATCCTTTTTTGAACCCCTGAGTGAATTCCAGCCATAGTAGAGGCATTATGATACGTTTGTCGAGGTAGTTCGAGGAACTGATATCTCAACATTACAATTTTTGCATATTTGTACTGCCTGGCTAACATTTGCTTAAATTAAATTTCAGTTTATCCGAGAATTTTTGCAAGGGCAACAGCGCTATCCGCTACCCAATTCAGTATTTATTGTATGCTAACTTTTGCATAGTGGCAAACTAACTGAAAAGAGTTTAGCAGGTATTTGTAGTGTTATCTGAAATTCAAGAATAAGCATAATTTTTTCAATTTTTTCCTTTCTTTCCTATTTCTTTTTCTTCACTTTTTGCTCGAAAATTTTTGAAACTGGGAGCGGGGGGTGGAACCCCCAAAACCCCCATGGGCATGCCAGTGTAAAATGATCCGATCCTATAGTCCTCAAAAACTACGGGGGTGGGAAAAAAATTTAAATACAAAAGTTATTTCTAGTAAAATGATTTTTTTTGTGTTGTTTTAATCGTCACTTTTTTATATACAGGATGGTCAAAGAAAGTTACACTTTTTTAAATGAAATTACATTTTTGGATTCTACCGAGGATTCTACTTAAAATTCTAAGCACATTTGATGTATGATGTTATACCTCTAGAGTTAGTAGTTTCACAGGTATAAACAGTTGAAAATACTTTGACTACTTTTCACCTGGGTAGCAAGAAGACCATTAGAGATGGAGTAAAATTAATTTCACATTACCATCTTAACTTTTCCGAGAACTTTTCAAGAGCTATCAGACAGTATTAACTGGCAGGTGGTACCAGGGGTACCAAATCTGGTACCTCGGTAGGTACCATCAGATAGCTCTTGGAAAGTTACGACAGAAATGTGGAATTCATTTTACTCCATCTTTAATGGGCTACCTGCTACCAAGGTGAAACTTAGCCAAAGTACCGATTTTCAACTGTTTATAAGGTTGAAACTACTAACTTTAGAAGAGGTATAACATCATACATCAAATATGCTTAGAATTTTAAGTAGAATTCAAAAATTTAATAAAATATAGGGTGTTTCATTTTAAAAAATGTAACTTTGTTTGACCACCCAGTATATAAAAATGACGATTAAAACAATACAAAAAAATAAAGATCATTTTACTAGGAATAACTTTTGTATTTAATTTTTTTTTCAACCCCGTAGTTTTCGAGATAAGGTATAAGCTCCTCTTAAATGGGCCCTGTACAGGGTGGCTCGAATTCGTGTCTATGTATGGGGAACTCGAAAACCGTAAGAGATACAGTGTCGGTCAAATTAAGGCAAAATTGCGCATTTAGGTGCCTTACAATAAGCCGTTTAGAAAGTTTTAAAATTCCGAGTAATTGCGGAGATATCCGGAAAGAATAGAAATTTTGAAAAATCGATTATTTTTTTCCTGGGCTTATTTAAAAACGTATTTCAAATTGAATTGCACTTTTGCATTGCCACTTTTTCCGTTCTATCCAATGATGGTATCCAGTTTGAAATCCGACGTTTCGTCTTTAGGGGCTCATCATTAACTTTCTTTTTTTAAATACGAACTTTAATTTTTTTATCGTTTTTCAGATGGTATTGGCGTTATTAATATGATTATGTGTTTTCATTTCTTTATTTTTATTTTATTTTTTATTATTTTTTTTTTAATTATATATTTTGCTCTGGCATAATTTTAAACATTTTAAGGTAGGTACTTTTGAAATATTTATATTCTATAAAAATATTTTGTATTAAGTGGAAAATTGGAGCGTATTAAAAATAAAAAATAGTAAACTTATTTCTTACGAGAATATTAAATTAAATTATATAAAATCACGCCAAAGCAAAATATATAAAATAAAAATAATAAAAAAATAATAAAAAAGATAAAAATAAAAAATAAAAAAAAACACATACTCATATTAATAACGCCAATACATCTGAAAAACGACAAAAGAAAATTAAGTTCATATTTAAAAAAAAGAAAGTTGATGATGATCCCTTGAAGACGAAACGTCGGATTTTAAACTGGATATCATCATTGGATAGAGCGGTAAAAGTCGCAATGCAAAAGTGCAATTAGATTTAAAATCTGTTTTAAAATAAGCCCAGGAAAAAATTGAAACGATTTTTCAAAATTTCGGTTTTTTTCCGGATATCTCCATAAATACTAGGAATTTTAAAACTTTCTAAACGGCATATTGTTAGGCACCTAAATGCGCAATTTTGCCCTAATTTGACCGACACTGTATCTCTTACGGTTTTCGAGTTCCCCATGCATAGACACGAATTCGAGCCACCCTGTACATTATTTATGAATGTGTTACTATTATTTCTTGTGTTATGGTTGTGCACATTATTTATATAATTTATTTCTATATTGCACTCTCATTTTCTTATTTTATACTTTATAAGTCTTTGTGTTTTGTCAAACAAGGTTTTTCCACAAGTGCATTTGCAACAATCTATCACTTTTACAACACTTTTTCTCATGCAAAAAAAATGTACTTACTAAGTCATATTTTCAGTATATAACATGGGAAGAGAAACAACTGTAGGAATTGTTCCCTAACTTAAAAATATAGATTCATAATTTGCAAATGAACTGTAAATAATGCTTTCTCAATTAAAACGTGGATTTTGTTTCTGCATTTTAAAATGTCTTGGAACTCTTAGCTGTTGTATGTCAAGATGAGTATAATTTGGTAGGCACCTATACAATATGTAATTTCTCAGTGATGATGTTCCTGCCTACTTGTTCATGATATTGATTAATTTTCTTTGTCACTCTTTTCTCTATTGGGAGATGTGAACACCCCATTTTCATTAGCAATTTGTTCCAAGGAGATTTCTTAAGGTTTCCTTTATGACCTTAATATTGTATATACATTATTTGTTTTTCGGATGTTCTTTCTGACTTTTTTGATTAGTTCTTATATAGATACGTACTTTATTTATTTATTAATTCATACATTATAGTATGTAGATACGTACTTTATTTATTAATTAATTCATAATATCAAGCAGGGTTGAGTTGATTTAAATTATGATTAATTATGACTCTCTTAAACCAAGTAATTTTTTCCCAAAATTTAATAGATTTTAATAATTTTGATGACAACTGAACAATAATAATTAGTACATTGTCTCTCTCTCTCTCTCTCTCTCTCTCTCTCTGATTCTCTCTCTCTCTTTCGCTAGTTTGTTCTCTCTCTCTCTATTAGTTGTATTTAATGTTTACTATTTTTTCAATAATTTACAAATGACAGAAACACAAATGGGTAGGTAAGTAGCTATACTACGAACAAGGTTACAAACTGTCAGAAAATTAAACTCAAATCCAGATTCTCATACTGCAGAGGCTTTAGATGGTAAACTTTCAGGTTGACAGAAGCAAATATATTCTTGAATATACCAATTCAATAAACCGTGTTATTAGTGAAGAATCCTGAACTTATGAAAAAGATTTTAACCACAATTGCATATTGTACAGGTGGATATTATCATTATACAGTTTGTGCACCATTACACTTTTAGATAGACTATGAAATTATATTGTTTTAAAATGAATTAATATGAAAATACCTATTATATTAATTTATGGTTATTAATTTATTTATATCCATTATAATTTAGATCTGTTTATACTAGGTGAGGATCAACAGGATTTGAATCTCTTTTTGCTAATTTGACCAATATTAGCAAGAACATTTCACATGAGTGGTAACATTTAATTTCGTGCTAAGTGCCTAGTTTCTTCAAGTCTGAATAACTTTATTCCTAGAGCACTGCAATAATTATTTCAAAAAAACAATCGTTAGGTTAGAGAATAGAGTTATTCAGACTAAAAGAAAGTAGGCTTTATTGATACATAACAATTTCATTGGTCATTTGTTTGCCACAATTTACCAATACACAGGTAAGCAATAAAATATCCTAACTTAAACCGAAAAATAAAACAAATAAGGAAACTAAGTACTTACCCCCCAGCAATTAGATGAATTACAGTGTCCTTCTGATTCATGTCATCAGAATTTGTTTAAAAAAATAAATGGTGTGATATGCACAATTTAATGAGGTAATTTCATGGAAGGCCCTGGCCTTACTAGATGCATAATGTTCAACCTATAAATTTTTGAGTGTTGGTGTTTCTCACTTTATAGTAAATACAGGGAATATTTTCTTATGGGCAGAAAATAAGGGTTTGTCTGAGACGTAAATAAGTCCCTTTTAAATTTCATCTGTCGTGGAATAAACAAGCGTACGTGACACGCAACTCGTAAACAAGGTAGGAATTCAAAACGTATTTGTCTATTTGCACTTCAATTCATAAAATTCACTATATTAAAATTTTCATTCATGGACGTTTAGATCATAAGGACCGGATTCCCGTGCAGTGCGCACTCTATGCAAATGTCATGTGTCACTTCATCCCCCCTCCAACCAAATAGGAACATGCCAAAATCACGTGGTCTTGTTTTGCCGGCGATAATTTGGCCCAATTTCAAGTTTTCCGGAGCGATTACCAAACTAATTTCAACAAGCCCTAGAATAGTAAAAAACGATACAAAAAATTATGATACCTAAAATGTAATTAATAAACATAGCATTATTCATTTACATTTTTGCGCATTAAAAAATAGATCACACATTATATATTCTAGCACTATGGCGCACTTATGCAAAGTTCACGCTATATAGATAGTTAATTATTTTTGCCATAGAAAATCCTATACCTTGCCAATCAGCACAAGAGTTTGGAGTATTTTGTGATAAATATTTCCATGCGTTTTAAGAATCTTTTAAGAAACACGATTTCACAATTATTCACAAGGTACTGAAATGCGAAACCAAGAAAGTTGTTTACTTCCAATCTTGCGCAAGTCTGTTTCGGTGTCGATTGTGTCAGTGTCGAATGAAAAAAAGCGATCACCTCCGCCTCCCGCTCCACACACAGGCAATGAAATCGTCATCAACCAAACTAGGGTCTAGACAAGGTCACCGTAGTATAGCTGGCCTAGGTCTAGAGATGAGGGTCTCGCGACAGTAATGATATTGGACAAAATTCGAAGTTGACTTTGAAGTGCACTTTGAATTAAGCTGCTTGCCAAACGCAAGCAGAAAATAAATTTGTAGGTTAGATTATTTTTGTTTATCCTAATATTCTTAATGTTGCTTTGTTTAGGTTAGGTCTAATTTATCTATGGATTAGGTAAATTTCAATTTTGTGTTGGAATAAATTAACATTTGTATCAAACAATTCGGACACATGTAAAATGAACTTTGAAGGGCCCCACTTTGATAAAAATGATTTTTTTTAAGGCACTGTAATTGAAAAAAACGATTTCAACGAGGAATTGTTCTTAAAAATGATTTGTAATTATCTGGCAATTTACAACACACAAAATAAAACATTCCATACGTATAATTACGTAACCTAAAAATTCGTTCAATGTAAATGACATATTTGCGAATTGCACTTTGACTTGGACTTCAAATTGAATGTAAATGCAGCTTTACGCGTTTAAAGATCCTTTACAGGCGTAGCCGACTATATCAAAATCTGTTTCTCCTATTGGTCGATCCATCTCGTATTACAATATGTCTTCGTGATGCAATCAATTTCTTGCATGGGCTCTCGTGGTGTAGAGGTTTAGATCGTTGAGTCCAACCTAGAAAACACGGGTTCGAACCCCGTTGCTTTTTTTTTAAGATTATGTTTCTAAACAGCTTTTTTCTTGATTTTGGGTATGTCATGGGTTAGATTGGGTTAGCACCTGGTTAGTTTTCTTTTCTTGAGTCCCCGTAGCGAGCGGAGGGCCATGCGGATCGACCAATAGGAGTGTCTCTTGCTGTTCGCCGCGATAGCAAGTCGTGTCTAAAATTCGCTCCGAAAACAAACACGTGCGTGCCCAGTGAACTCCCCGACGCTGCGACAGCAGATGTAATGCTTAGCATTGCATCTGCAATTATTAAGGAAAGATCGTTTGGGACCTGTCCCAAAACAATAAAAATAAAATCGTTTAGGCGTTAGCCCTCCCAAGCTTCTAAGTGGCGACCGGTCGTACTTCGAGTGCATGCACCTCGCCACGAAAGAAGCAAAAAGTGAAAGCACCAGCAGCAAAATGGATAGCAGCAGCAACGCAAAAGAAAATAGCCATGCAGCAATTGAGGAAACTAACCCAAACTAACGCAAAAGAAAATAGCCAGGCGGCAATTGAGGAAAAAAGTAAACAACGCAGAAATAGCGATCCTAGGCAGGAACAAGTACACGTAAGTGCCCAAATACACAAAACACACACAAATATAAATACTACACTAATTTCTAAAGCGAACTTTGAATTAGCCAAACAAAACATAAAAGACGAACAATTCGAGAAATTACAGACGTACGTACGTAAACTCGAAACGCATAATCAAAATTTAAAGGACGAAAACGACCAACTTACGGAAAAAGTAGCTCAACTTAAACTAGACTTAGACAAAGCTAACAAAACAATACAAAACATACAAACAAACCAAGACAAATACCAAGACGTATTAATGGACACACTGACGGAAATAAAACAAAATCAGACAAATACAAACACACACTCTCACGCAAATCAACCAACCCCCACGGAGGAAGAAATGGACACGATTTCTGACTCCGAACAGCCACCGTCTAATAAAAGAGAGTTCCCACCTCTCAAACGGCCTAGGGCACTGAGCCCCCCAATAACCCAACACCCAAGCTCTAGGCCAAATATACCAAAAACGACGAATGTGGCCACACATGAGTCAATCAACAAGCATCTGGGAGTAGACCCCTCCACCACCCACCAAGCCTCAGAGCCGACAAAGTCACCTAAAAAATCCGAAGTGGTACCAATAATCATTCGATGCCCAGAACACTGGGTAAGAATTCATCAAGATTTGACGTATTCGAAAATAGCTTTCGGAGACGTCAAAAAATCCATGCTGGGGATCCAAATCACCCCCGCCACCTCAAGTGATCACAGAAGGATCACCACCTACCTTTCAAATAAAAAGTATCCATATCATTCATATTTCCTACTGGAAGATAGGAAACTAAACATAGTAATCAAGGGACTAGACGGTCTCATCCCATTGTCGGACATTAAGAACGACCTCATCGCCAAGGGCTACTCCCCCCAAGAAATGTTCTGGCTCAAAACCGGATCAAGGAGAAACATCTCAACAGGGATATTAAAAGTTCTAGTCCCGCAAACAGACAGCAACATCCTCAATGAAACCCGGATCAACTACATGCCAGTAGTAGTCGAGGTTCAGAGAGGCAGCAAGCACCGTGTGCACAATTAGTACCACAGGTGCCAACAATTTGGCCACTCAGTCACAAATTGCCACGCAGTCCCAGTATGCCATAAATGCGCTGGCAACCACCACTACAGGGACTGCAAAAAGCCCATGAATACCCCGCCAAAATGTTGCAACTGTGGAGGGGAACACCCGGCAAGCTACTCAACTTGCCCGAAAAACCCCAACAATAAACAAAAACGACCCATCACACAAACACGACCAGTGAACACGAACATCAGTTACGCCCAAGTGGCAAAACCAATCACCCAAAACATCACACAAAACTCAAGCACTAACAAAACCACTAAAAATGACACTAACGCTAAAAACACAAACACACAAAACAACAACATATTTGCACTGCTGACTATGTCCGAGGAGGAGATAACAGCAAAAATAAACACGATAACCACACTAATCCAGAACAACCCAACATTGAGATTATTCGCTAATCTCAATACACCTACTCACCTATTCTTAATCAGTTGGAACGCGAACTCCCTCTATCCCAAGAGATACGAGTTTGCGAAATATCTGATTGAGAATAACATAGACATAGCGCTAGTCCAAAAAACTTACCTGCGTCCACACACGTATTTACACGTACAAAACTATACAATTTATAGAAATGATAGACCGGACCGCGTGGGAGGCGGCACGGCCATTTTTATAAAAAACAGCATCACGCATGACACTATACGCTCACCACAATCTGAGATATTAGAGGTAACCAGTATCAAAGTCAGTCTAACTGACGGCGATATTGTGGTACACTCGGTATACAGGCCACCACGAAATAAACTAACACACGCAGAAATGGAAAAACTACTCGATTACACATACCCGGTTTTAGCGGCCGGGGACTTCAACGCAAAACACAGGACCTGGGGATGTAGAACCACGAATCCGAATGGTACTATATTACTCAGGACCGCAGAAACATTACATTACACTGTACTCGCCCCCACAGAACCAACACACTTTCGCGGTGAATCAGCCGACATACTAGACATTGCCATTACACAAAACATTCCACACAACGTTGTTATAGACAATCTGAAGGATCTATCTGCCTCAGATCATTCTCCGATTGGCATTACAATAAACAACATACACGAAAACGCACGAGCAAACACGCAAACATTTATTCACTGGAACATTTTCAAAAACACTTAACAGATAACATTCAACCAATTCCACACAAAAACTCTAAGGCGGAGCTGGACAACCAAGTTGTAGGCTTCACCGAAGAGTTACAAATAGCAATAAACACAGCTAAGAAAACAGTACACACAAGACAAAACAACCCATATACACTACCAGAAAACATAAAACAAAACATAAGACTAAGAAACAGACTGAAAAGACGAGCTAAACTAACAGGCAACGCAGAACTCAACAGACAAGGAAACAGACTAACAAACACAATAAAAACAGACATAAAAAACCACAAAAACAACAAATGGACGGAATACCTAACAACACTAAACATACAAAACAACTCTCTATGGAGAATTGCTAAAACTATGCAGCATAAAAGCAAGATGATATATCCGGCGATCCACGGCTTGAGGGGTTGGGCGTACTCTAGCGAAGCGAAGGCCGAGGCCTTCACAGATTCGCTGGAGTCTCAATTCACCTTGGGAGATGGAGCGCAGGATATTGAACACGAAGCAGCCATAGAGAGATCTTACAGAGCAATCATGACCGAAATTAACGAACACCCAGAAGACGAAACACAACAAAAAACACCGACGAAGTTGCGCAATTAATTGCGCAACTAAACCCAAAAAAGGCCCCAGGACTAGACAACATACAAAACAAAGCACTCAAAAACCTACCAGACGTAGCAATACGAAAACTAACATACATAATAAACAAAACACTACAACTGAAACACTTTCCAGCATCCTGGAAAAAAGCAAAAATAATCCTCATCCCAAAACCAAACAAGAATCTAACATTCCCACAACACTGGCGACCTATTAGCTTGCTCTCTACCTTGAGCAAGCTAACAGAACGCCTCGTACTAAACAGATTAAACACTCACATAACAGAACACAATCTAATCCCAAATGAACAATTTGGGTTTAGGAAAAACCACAGCACGGAGCTCCAGCTTGCCAGGCTGGTTGAGGATGCGAGTAGAGGACTGCAAAGGCGGGCATCAACCCCAGTTGTAGCCCTCGACATCGAAAAAGCCTTCGACAAAGTGTGGCATGAGGGACTCATTCACAAACTATACACACAACATAACCTGCCACTACCCATAACACAACTCATTGCTTCTTTCTTAAAACAAAGAACATTCGTCACCCAAATAAACTCTGAACTATCAACCACAAGACACAGGGGAAGCGGGAGTCCCCCAGGGCTCCCCGCTATCCCCAACACTATACTCGCTATTCACAGCGGATGTACCCAGACACCCACACGTACAACTCTCAATATATGCAGATGACATCTGCATATATTCAACACTCAAAAACACAGCAATACTCAAAATACATGTACAACAACACCTAAATTCCATAGACGACTGGGCAGAAACTTGGAACATCAAAATTAATAACGATAAAACACAGTCAATGCTCATTAGCAATAAACGTGGCTTACCTGCAAATTTAAACCTAGGAAACACCGAGATAAGGTGGAACAAAACTCTCAAATATCTAGGGATGACCCTAGACAGCAAACTTTCATTTAATCAACACATTCAAAACAAAACTAACATAGGCATTGCAGCAAAGCAAGCCTTCTATCCTTTAATTAACAGAAATAGTTCAATGTCAATCAAAAACAAATTACTACTCTACAACCAAGTTATCAAGCCCAATGTCCTCTACGGAGCTATTGCATACATACACACAAGCAAAACAAACAAGAAAAAACTGCAAGTTTTCCAAAACAAAACACTAAGACAAATCACAAATGCACCATGGTACATTCGCAACACTAACATACACGCCGACCTAAAAGTCGAAACAATTCACGAACACCTAACAAACAGACATGTTAGATTCTTGGAACAAGTACACAATCACACAAATCCACTAATAACATCACTTTTTGACGGGGAAGACCGGCCAAGAAGAGCAAGGCTCAAAAGTCTACGAGAACCACCGTAAGAGGGCCACAATAAACACAAAAAACACATAAAAATCATAAAAATAAAAAACCACCAAAAATAATATTAACACTTACTAACCCATAAAAAACTGTAGCTAAATACTACAGAAAAACCCCAAAAATAACTAACCCACTAACACACACTCCAAAACATCATATCACAAACACAACATCCTGCCTAGAATCACCAAGAACAACAGGAGGCCAACACGCCAATGAAGGATGATGTAAGAGTGACAAGAGTCACTAGCATCAATGGAAGATGGTGAATTTTTAGGGTGTGCATAAGAGAGCATTTTTACACCTCAACAAAAAAAAGACCAATAGGAGAGGCCGATTTTGATATAATCGGCTACGCCTGTAAAGAATCTTAAAATGCCCCTCCTTAACCATGACCAAAATAATAACATTGCGTTTTTTTTTCACTTCCGTTTTGGAGTTGGTGGTGTTCGGGCGTGGGAAGGAAGCCTGGTTTTCTAACCTGACTTCGCACGGGAAGTGCACGTGATTTACGGCAGAAAGCGTTGGGGGCCCCATCGGTTCGAAAAGGGAAGTCGTAGCCGGTTAGGACAGTGTTTAGGGTGGGTCGCTTAATGTAGGGTCGATTCCTACGAAGATTCTTCCAAATTCCTGCACGTGATTACGTGATCTGAAGGAGATCGGGGCATAGGCCCTGCGGAGATGGGAAATCTCTCTGACAGCTACTGGTTATATCTGCATTGTGTGAAGCTCCTTTGCATAAGACACTAGCCGTGCAGTTCATTAGCCAGAAACAATTCTGTGCATTTCATAGTTTATAGCCAGAAGAAATACCCATTCAGGCCGAGAGGGACCGGATGTCCCTGTGGGACCATTTCTGTCTGTGCAATTCAATAGCTTATATTTGTGCAAAGCTCGGGAATCTCCAGGGGCACAAGCCCGACTTATTGGAGGTCCCCTCAAAATGTACTGGCGAATTGCCTTGCAGTCCTGCAGCAAAGCCAAACCCTGGTTGGGGTGAGACCCTGGCAAGGTGAACAAGAACAAGAACATTGCGTTTGATCTCCTTCCCTCTAGCCCTCCTTAACCGGAATGTATCGACGTTAATCAGCTGATTATCGCTATATACCTACCGGTATATACAGTTAATGTCAAAAATCTATGATGATATAGGGTTGCCAACTCCAAGATTTCTTAAATCGGGATGTTAGGTATAAAAAATCGGGACATTCCTAATAAAATCGGGACCTAAAGTAAA
>MU182049.1:520960-536799 GCA_016904865.1 Pissodes strobi
AATCGGGACATTTGGCGTCCCGCCATAGGTCTTGGCGGGACGTAATAAAATGGCCCCAAAAATCGGGACGTCCCGCGAAAATCGGGACGGTTGGCAACCTTAATACCACGGTCCACGGTAACTTTAAGTGTATCTATGTACGAACGTACAAGAACCTAGAGGCTAGACCCATAACTCTGAGCAGAGTAATGTGTGGTGCCTAAATTCACTATTCGCATGGCCCTCCGCTCGCTTCGCTCGCTACTGGGGCTCAAGAAAAGGAGACTAACCAGATGCTAACCCAAGACACACCAAAAATTAAGAAAAACACTGTTTACACTTCCGTTTAGTTCTCGGTCGGGATAACATCGCTGTTGAGTAGCGGCTCTTTCGTCGGCCATTTTGGGGTAACGCGTGACAATCGTTCAGGGACCGATTTGTCCCCCCGAGAAAGAAGCGGACGTCATAGCCAGCGTCGTCTGTGCCTTTCAGAGTTTACAGCCAGAATATATTCTGTGCCTTTCAGAGTTGTCATAGCCAGAAGAAATACCCATTCACGCCGGTACCCAGGCCGGGAGGGACCGGATGTCCCTGTGGGACCATTTCTTTCTGTGCAGTTCAGTTGCTTATATTTATGCAAAAGTCGGGAATTACCAGGGGCACAGGCCCGTCTTACTGGTTTTTCCTACCAAATAGTCCCCTCACACTGGAACAACGTGTAATTTATGCCTGAGGGTAGCCGGGCCTCTAAATAAGCGCCGGAAAGGGGGGTGTGCTGGCGGATTGCCTTGTAGCAAAGCCAACCGTTCCCTGAAAGGGGAACACTAGAAGAAAGAAAAAGAAAACACTGTTTAGAAATATTACCTTAAAAAAAACCGACGGGGTTTGAACCCGGGTCGCCGAAGTGAAGGCCAACCACGCAGACCTCTAGACTATCAGAGAATTTGCAATCCACTGGTTGTATCCACCGACTTCTATTATAGATCGGTGGTTGTAAATGAACACAGTTGCTCAAAGTTATGGGCCAGTCCCTAGACATAAATTATATTTTTAGCTGCAGCAAAAATTGTAAACAAACGGTGCTAAATTACATAAATTAGTGAATATATTTTATTTCTTTCCCGATAACAAAATGTGGGGTTAGAATTTTAACCTAACCAAAACACCCGACAAAATAATTATATCAATTCCCCCTATATATATTTATCTATGATATCAATGACGATTCGATTTATCTCTCAGAATAAAGCATTGCACTGCTACCTAATATTAAGTGTGTGGATATTATTAGTTATTGCTGGAGTGTACAAGTTTTTTGATTGGAATCGAGAGGAGGCCAAGATAATCCCTGTTACAACTGAATTGTTTCACAACTTGGGACTTGCCGGTGTAAAAACAAAGCGAATATTTAGGATATGCAACTTTCCTGAAGAAATATATCAGGGAGAGGAAGGTACAATTTGAAATGAGCTCATACGATTCATACGAACCAAATTTTGCACTTGATATTTATTACTCAGATCCGAGCTCAAATCCCATGAACAACATATTTATAAGAGCCAAATGTTCTTACTTCAGACTTCAGTAGCCTCCTATGTAATTTTTCATACATTGCTTACATATTCACAAAATTTGAGATTTTATTAATTAAGGGCTTTGTTAATAGTAATTCGATAAAATTAAGCTGGGTTTATAGATTGACATAACATAAGCATAAGAAGTTAAACATTCATATTTAAATTAGGCAACTTATAGATCAACATAACACAAGACACAACATAAGCTTGACATAAGAAGTTGACCAATATTCAACTTTTTATGCTATGTGCTGATGTTCGACCAATGAAAACACAGAATTTTAATTGTATTTACCTTTTGAGAGAATGACATATGCAATGTTCTATAAAGTTTGATGTTTTGGCTTTTTGAATGCTTATTCTTTTAGAGAATGGTAAGGATTTATAAATTAATATACATAAGACTCTATAATATACTTCTTTAAAAAATTTTGAACAAAATTGTGAAATTTGTAAGGTTAGTATTTGTGCTCAGGCGCAACATAACATAAGCCTATTATAAACGGACCATTTCTTGTAATGTGCTTATCCAATGCTATGTCTATGCTATGCTTATGTTATGTCAATCTATAAATCCAGCTACAGTTTGATATTTCAACAAAACATTTATTTATTAACGCATTCACATTTACAAATACAAGATACAAACTAAACAGACTAGAATTGACTTTTTGGCAGAAGTTTTGAGCTTTTCTTTACAGACATTAAAGAACTCAAGTTGACTAGAAAATTTGATTACATTTCTGCTAATTCTGTTAACTGGAGTAAACATAAAATAATAAGTATGACACAGTGGGACATGTAACAGGGGAGTATTATGTATTAGAAATAATAATAATAATAAGTTTATTTACTGAAAATTCCAATTACAATAAAACAATTCATTAATGCTACTCTTAAATAAAACAGTAGTAAATATTAATAACCAATATAACCATCATTCATTCAACTAAACAACAATACATAAATCACAATAAGTAACATCAACCTCTCAAAAACTGGTAGTATAAAGATAACATTTAATATAAATAATTTAGGATAAATGAGCCAAAATGTGGCTTTTAAAAACAGTTAAGGAACAATTGAAAGGATCAATGTCACACGGTAATGAATTCATTTCCCTACACATCCTTAAAATTGGAGCATTATAGCCATAATTCGTTCGGTGCTGACTCCTTAAACAAATGATGGGGCACCTGCAATCCAATAAAATTTAACAGCTCAGGAACATCTATCATTGAATTCATAATTTTATAGAAAGTGATAAGATCTAGATAAACACGACGTTTTGACAAGGAAATTAGGTTTAAAGAGTTTCCAATTTCTCTGTAAATAACTTGATCCTGCTGAACCCCAGATTTAAAGGCTACATATCTCAAAAAGTTTCTCTGTACCCTCTCTATTTGATCAGAATAGACTTCATAATAAGGTGACCAAACAACTGAGGCATATTCCAAGATAGATCTTGTAATGGAACAGTACACAGATTTAAGACATTCTACGTTATTAAATTCATCCAGAGTTCTTTTAATAAAACCCAGCAGCTTCAAAGCCCTATTGGTCAGATTATTAATATGTAGGTCAAACCGAAGATTCTGATCAAATAAGACACCAAGATCTTTTACCACCTCACTACGAGCAAGAACTTGTTCACGTTTCCTTGTAAATGTAATGACTGAACATTTACTCATATTAAGGGGCATTAGCCTTAGACCACTCATCAAAGTCACTCAGAACTCCCTGCAGATCCACACAGTCTCTTGCACTCTCAATGACTTTATAAATTTTCAAGTCATCTGCATAGAGTAGACATTCAGCATTCGAGCCAATGCAATTCTCAATATCGTTCACATAACAACTAAGCAAGAGAGGAGCCAGATGCGCACCCTGAGGGACACCAGAGGTGACTTTTATATCGTCAGAAACAAAATTATTAATTTTAACCCTCTGATTTCTGTTTGATAGATAACTCTCAATCCATCGAAGAAAAACTCCATGCACACCCAAACTTCTTAATTTATCTAACAGCCTCATATGATTAACTCTGTCGAAAGCCTTGGTGAAGTCAGTATATATAGCATATATATCCATTTATAAACACAACAATTTACATGACTTAAAAATACATGGTCACATAATATAATAATGTTAACACGTTGCCTATGTGACAGTGGCTGACAGAATTTAATATTAGGTCCAAGCCACCGGAGTTTACGCATAGCAATTTAAGTGTCGCTTATATTGCATTGCGCAAACTCGGCTGGCTTGGTTTTGGTTTGAAATCGCTGCAAGAACAAACCTATTGTAATTTGTTTTTGTTTGGTTGTTAATTTGTGTCAAGTTCTCATAGTAGGTTTCTTAAAAAAGAGAAATAATTTTCTGGCTGACTTCGTGCTAAAGGTATAGGTATATTGGCTTGTATGATGATGTTAAACATTTTTAAATACACTTACATTGGTACTCATGGTAAGATTGATGCCCTAAGTATGGTTGAAATTTGATGCACAATAATTGCAGAAATATCAAGATGATTAGCTATATAATATTGCTGACTGTTTTCTTAAGTCATTTACAGCTTTTAGTGGCATATGGAAATTTACCATAATTAGGTATGTACTTGCAATCACTAGCAGAATTATACTTAGTTAAAGGCATAATTAGGTATATTGGCTATAAATGGAATTTCAGTGAGCCTTATTTCAGCTTTGGTATTACAAAAGAATAATCTAGATTTTGAATTTCCTCTATTTAACTATTGAATTTTTTGCTTGTTTAATAACAATTCTCTACTTTTGTTACACAGAATACTTACCAACTTGTTGAATATGAGCATTAAAACATTTTATTTCACCTTTCTTGCTACGTACAATTTATTTAGGCATTAATTACGAATCTTTGATCGCCTACAACGTGTTCCAGTTAAAATAGGTTATTAATAATATTTGCTTAATTGAAGCTAAAACTGAATGAAAACTGTGTTTGTGTAGTGACTGGCTTAATTTTCTTAAAATCAGTTAAATACAAGTTTACTTTTGATTGGAAAATTAATCAAGATATAAGATTACCTTGGCTATTTTGTGAAAACCATGCCTTGGCGAACCTGAAGGTGTATCTCTAAAGATAACTAGAATCGCCAGTGCGTTTTATTGCCGAACAAAAGTAGGTATTCGTACACACAACTCACAACGGGTAAGATAATTTTTCAGTTAAAATCATGTTCATAGAGGAATAATTTTGTTTTAGGTCTCCTGTGAATCTAGAGCAAATGATTTCATGGCTATCCATTTTATTCTCAGAAAATACAATCCCGAAAAGTAGTTTGTTATGTTCAGACTATTTTAATGGAGACGATTTTGTGTATGGACAAGTGGCCTTAGGGTATTTAAAAATGGTGCAGTGCCAAATAAATTAAACAAATTACCAACTGCTGTCAAGCCTGAAAGATACAAATTAAATATCGAATAAAATTAAACACAGTATATAGGTATGCTGCTATTAGACCATGAAATAATATAAGTTCAAAGTACAATTTAAAAAATATGGAGCTTATAAACTATTATTAATATTGATGCAGTTTGTTAAAAGGAGCCCCAGGAATAAATAAAATTAGTAGAAATTTTGATAGCTGCATACATTCAATAGTATGAATTGCTTATAATTCTTTAATTTATTGACTCACTCATTTTTATTCTCCAGAGTGCCTTGAGATACATTATACATTTAATTTTGTATATTTGCATATGTGAAAATGGTCCATTTAACCCCAACCTTCGTACTAATTTATTATGGGTTGTTGTTAAATGCTGCCCAGGTTCGAACAAGATCCCAGGAATACGCTGTTGCCAAACTTATTCTAATATTTCCCTTTGGCCCTCCATGACTGGGAACAACAATGTCTATTCAATACAGAACCATTTGGTAGTTTTTTATAATAATAATATATTTTTTGTATGTTCCCAGCAAGGTTCCCAGATTAGTAACTATTTGCAAAATTAAATAATATTTGGAGGAGGAAGGTATCTCGCAGATGCCAATATAGGGTATTATCAGAAATAAACATAAAGCTATTGAAGACATTAGTTACACATTTTATTATACATTGTATTATTTTGCAACTGTCACTTAAAATAATTTCAATGCCTACCTAATAAGAATGTGCTATTATTACATATATGAAATTTAATACCAATTCTAAGGTCGGCGAAGTGTCTTCTAAAACAGTACTATTCTATGTGTAATTTCTGGCAATTTTAAAGGCCTTATATTTCCCTAGGCAAAAACTTTCAGACAGTGTTTCATTGGCGGTATAGTCTTCTGGATATTTGGATATTAAGTTTAAATCTCCATCAGACGAAAGTATTAAAAGTGAATATTTCTGAGTATTTGTTATTTCGTAAAAATGTAGAAAAATGTCTTTCAAACTTCTATCTATTTTTAATTAATAGGTATATTAAAAAATAAACAGCCCTCCTAAAATATTGTTAATAAGGCATATAAACTCCTAGGCTTTTTAATTATAAATACTATGTACTTACTTTAGAAACTTAAAGTGAATTATTTATCTTTATAATGCTTTGGTTAAGCTATATTTAGAATATATCTGTGTTATTTGGGCACATGAAATGCAAACCCATACTAACATGATAGAAAAAATACAAAAAAGATCTGTAAAATATTTACATTTAAGAAAGCACATCACTCAAATCTCATCTAGAAGTATGTTAGGACTTCCCCCCGCTGCGAGACAGACAGGAGCAGCAACAAAATGCAAATACAAACAGCAACAATGTAACACAGGTTAGTGGTACTGCTCGCAACTCGAATGTAAATAATATAAATAACAATAATATCTCTAACATGATGCTAAATTTGAATAATGTAGATAATAAAATTAATTGTCAAGTTAACCTACAGGAATGTTGAATGGAGGATGTTCCGGGGCAAATAGATACTGTTCAGGACCCAGGAACTAGAAAACTAGCTTAAAACTTTAACAACAAACATCCAGCGCATCCGTAATGCTATGTGTCTCAGGGCCCCCCCAGAGCGGGATTCGTACGCATCAATGCGCTGACGGAGGAGATCAATGTAAAGATTTGTGAGCACAGGAATCAAGCAAGTTACATAAACAGTGTAAGCAGGGATGATGGTTCGCTATTGATGCTAGCCAAACGAGTCCGCGAAGGTTACGCACAAATTCATGAGATAAGGCATCGTTGTCTAGACATTATAGATGATCTAGGAAAAGCGGAAGCCTTCGCGGACTATCTGGAGGGCATCTATAGCGAGCCACCTGACACCATGCCCGAACAACAGCTTTACACTAACACTATCGCTACATTCCGCAATTCTAAATACCCTATTCCTTCGTCAGTGCTTGATAAGCTGAAAATCACCCCTGCGGAAATCGGCAAAGCTCTCTGCCGTCTCCCGAGAAACAAAGCACCCGGCCCGGATAGTATTCCGAATATAGTCCTTAAAAATCTACCCAAGAAAACACTAGTCAAATTTATGCATGTAATTAACGCTATCATCCGGTTGCAACACTCCCTGTACCATGGAAGGTAGCGTGCATACTACGCTTCCCTAAACCAGGCACAGGCCTAATTTTGCCTTCATCGTATAGGCCAATTTATTTACTTAATACCCTTGGTAAAGTAGCCGCTAGGCTTATCCTACCGGGCCTAAACAAAGTCGTCGAAGACTTGAATATACTACCGCCTGAACAATTTGGCTTTCGGGGGCAATATGACACTGTCATGTTGGCCGCGAAAATAGCCACCGATACGTATCAAGGCTTTAATGATAAGCAATCAACCGCTCTATTATTGCTTAACATAGAGAAGGCGTTCGACAAGGTGTGGCATGAAGGGCCCCTATATAAATTACTTACAAGGTGCAGTATGCCTCTTTACTGAACTGCCCTCATAGAATCATACCTTACCAGACGCATCTTTCCTACACGCATAGGTAAGCACACCTCAGCCAGTAGGAGACTGCAGGGGTGCCGCAGGGTACCGTACTATCGCCGCTACTCTTCAGTCTTTATATAGCAGATATCCCGTCTCACCCTGATACCCATATCGCCCTATTTTCTGACGATACAGCAATCTACTCCCCGGACTCCCAAGCTGAAGTGGCGAAATCAAACCTATCTGAGCATTTAAATATTTTAATTCCCTACCATAAACAATGGAAAATATCTCTGAACATGTCTAAAACGGAACTAATCCTTATGTCCAGAAAGCGAAAAGACATAAATATAGCACTCCTTGTAGTAGGGACACTGTTATAACTCCCAAGCAGAAAGTTAAGTACTTAGGAATAACTTTTGATAGCAAATTTAACTTTAGCTAACATATGCATGCCATACAAATAAAAAATTTTATCAGGAAAAGGGGATTGTGCATGTTGATCGGGGCCAGATCCTGTCTGAGCCCGCTCAACAAACTCACCCTATATAGAGCTATAATCAGGCCTGCTCTGATGTACCGGCGCTTCCGTGTGGTGATCTGCGGCCAAACAGTATAAAAAGAAATTGCAAGTGATCCAGAATTACTACCTGCGGGCGGCGTTCTCTCTCACCCTGTATGACCGCGTTAGAGTCGAAGACCTGCACGCCTGGGCGAAAATCGAATATGTCGAGGATTATATCGATAGTCTCGCGTGTAAGTTTTCAAAAGATAGTTTACTCACATTCAAAAACACCTCAAACTCAAAAACACACCACGCATAGCGTAACAGCATAACAAAGTGCTTTTGCAATATAATAACGCAGCGTCTTTGAAGGGTTGGCCCAGGGAAAGAACATATAAACAGCAGTACCACATTCCTAATCTACTTAGTAAGGTTACCATCAGCCCCTAAGGGTGTCACCATCTGCTGGCCGAAACGATAAGGCGAAACAGCACGATGCTAATATAGGCATGCTATTAGTATTAGAAATGATAATGTCTCATATCAACTATGAATAAAATTATGTATGCTATGCTATGTTAGGTTAAAGACTTACCATATATTGTTACCAACAAAAAGTACAGGCAATGTGTATTGGTAAAGTAGGGTTTTTCGTTCCTAAAGTTAATTTAAGAATATGAAAACCTGAAAACCACTTTGTTCAGCATCAGGTTATTCGCCTATAAATAGAATGCTTCAAATGTATAATGTCAATGTGATAATACGAAAGTGTGATATATTTTTCCGATAACATTAAAAGTATAAGAATGCAGTTCTGAAAGGGCTGGCAAGACATGACTCGACTGTGTTTTTGAAACTCTATACCCCGCAGCAGTTGCTCTGGCCCTACAAGGCGCAAATAAGACCGTGCTTAGAATATTGCTCACATATCTGGGGTGCCCCACCAAAGCTCACCCTAAAGCTGCTGTATTCCATTCAGAAGAGAGCTGTGCGTCTCGTCGGCGACCCGGAGTTGACCCGGAATCTGGATAGTCTTGAACACCGCAAACATGTGGCCGCCGAGATGTCTCTGTTTTACAGATACTTTCACGGCAGATGTTCCCAGGATTTGGCCCGCCTCATTCCGCCCGTGGCAACTCCTGTCAGGCAATCACGACAGACGGCAAGATCGCACCAGTTCGTCGTACAACTGGAAACACCTAGAACATCGCTTTACACGAACTCCTTTGTCTGGCGCATTGTATTACTGTGGAACTCACTCCCAGGACATCTGTTTCCCACTAATAAAAACTACAACTATTCAAGAACCGTGTCAATCAACATATTCGCACACACACCGCTCGTTGAGTGCCATAGGATCTCTCTTTAGTGTGCCACTGCCATAAACAATTGGTAAGGCGGATAGTTCTTATTGTCGGTGTTTTATTTTATTGTATAATTGTAACCGTTTCCCCACCATTAAATTTACTTATGAAGTGGAGAACAATAGCCAGCTACCATTTTTGGATACTTTAGTGATTAGAAACGATAATAACACACTAGAATTTGATATTTATAGAAAAAATACTGCCACTAACCGATATATTCCTAATGACTCCTTCCACTGCGACCAACATAAAATGGCCAGCTTTCATTTTTTAGTACACCGTTTGGTTAACTTTCCTCTTAGCAGAGAAAGATTTAATAATGAAAAGGAAACGATTAGTAATATAGCGAAAGTTAATGGTTTTAATACTAACTTAATAAATAAACTAATTAATAGGCATTTGTTTAGAGAAAGACCATTCGTGATTCCACTTCTTTCGTTAATCTGGATGAAATACAAAATATGTTTCGATACTGTATTATCCTCAGTATACTAGAGGGCTCCAAAACGTTTTTTAAGGAAGTAGGTTTAAAATTAGTATACCAGACTCAGTTTAACATTAACAAATTATTAGGTGGTCCAAAGGACAAAATTGAAATTTTAGAAAGAAGTGGAATATATGAAATTGAATGTATGAATTGTAACCAAAAATATGTTGGGCAAACTAGAAGATCTATACAAACGAGATTCAAAGAATATATAGCTCATTTAAAGTATGGTAGAACAGAAAAATCAATTGTTGCCGAGCATGCTTTTGATAATAATCATAGAATAACAATTAAAATTTTAAAATTAATTCATAATATAACTGATAGGAGATTATTAGACGCATATGAAAGTATGGAAATTATTAAATGTAAGAATAATTTGAATAGAGATAGAGGGCCTATTCCGTATAGTCCATTGTATTTGTTGATCAAGCGTGACTAGTGGGATCCCAGGATTGGTTCTTTTTAGTTCCGCTTGATTAAGCAAACAATAGTATAAAAGGGAGTTAGGTAGATTTTAATTTTAGTTTTAATCATCTCCTGGTTACTGAAACGCGCGTCGAGTGCAAATATTCTGTTTCGGTATTGTGGATAAAACTCTGTTTTAGTGCATGTTGCCGAAGGTTCCAAACCCCAACGTGGCATAATTGTTTGCTAGTTTGTAAGTTTATTTTTTTAGCCAGTGGATGCTCCTACATGTTGGTACTGCTATAATGGTGTTTATATGAGCTTAAAGCTGGAGTTATAGATTTATATAACATAAGCATAGCATAGCATATTATGTACATTACAATAAATGGTGGATTGTGGTTTGATGCGCCTGAGCTATAAAGCGAAAATATCCAGCTGTTTCCTTGTTTTCATAACCTTGCCAATTTCACAACTTTGTTGTTTAACTTTTTTAAGTAAGTATATTATAGTCTTATGTTTATTTATTTATAAATCTTTACCATTCTCAAAAATAAAAGAATACAAAAAGCCAAAACACCAAATTTAAGTGAATAGCGCATATGTCATTCTCTCATCTGTTCGCTGTTAAAAGGTACCTAAATACAGTCATTATAATGCCGTGTTTTCATTAGTCGAACGTAAGCACAGCATAAGAAGTTAAAAGTTTGTGAACTTCTTATGTCAAGCTTATGTTGTTGATCTATAATTTGAATGTTTAACTTCTTATTTGATTCTACTTTAACTTTTAGGCTTTACTAACCGGAACAACGTCGCAAGTTGCAACTCTCCGAAAGAATGTTACAAAGCCCAGCAACTCAAGTATATAACCCAGCACTAAGATCTTTTGCGTTGACTTTCGCATTCAATTCTCCGCGTGCACACAATTTTGTAAAGCTCAATCCCACGGCTTAGAACTATTTCAGAATGGTATGCAAATATTGCTAATATTGATGGATCACTTGGCTTTACCGCAGAAGTACTGATAGCGTTAAAATTATAAGATCAATCGACTTACCTGTAAGGAAGGTTGATCATAATTATATGAGCAGTCTCGTCGAAATATTACAAAAAACCATGTAGTTGTAGCTTGCTGCACGAATACGGTACGACGTTAAAAGTGCTGAAAAAGAAAACACTAATCCTAATGTGGCGTTTTACGCCGCCGCTCGCATCTATATCCTCAGTGGTTGAAAGTATACTTAATAAGATTGGCCCATCATAGATAGGGTGGGATTTTAAATCTGAATATAAAAGAAGGGAGAGGATTTTGTAATATTTCGACGAGACTGCTCATATAATTATGATCAACCTTCCTTACAGGTAAGTCGATTGATCTTATAATTATATTTCGCAGTCTCGTCTCATATTACAAAAAACCATGTAGATGTTTAAAGTATTATGGCCAATCTTCCAGAAAACGTTTAATAAAAAAGAAATTTAGTATAAATCCTCCAAAAATACTTTATTTATTAATTTAAATCCGTAAAAAAAACTTAATATAAGATTTATTTTATTTTATTTTTTATTTATAATATGAAAATAAACAAACATATAAAAATAACGGCAAATATATGGTTAATTACGGGTTTTTATATTAGCATTATAAAACACCAGTCTATAGTAGTACCCGCCCCCTTAAAAACCGCTTTTGCGAAAACATCCTGTGAAGGAGTAATAGGTCTATTGTAAAATGAACAGAAAACAGTGGATTTTTCAGACCAACCAGCAGCTTTTCTTATGACTTCTATATTGGCTAAAGCTAAATTTGCTGTGGAAACGGCCGAATGTTATGCTATAGCCAGTATATAGATTAGTGTTAATTCCGCATCGGGTTAACACCAGTATTATCCAACGACTTATTGTCTGTGGCGTGGCTGCATGAAAAGGTTTTTTGATTGTTAAAATCAGATAATCTAAACCACTTGGCCGAATATCCTTTGTTTTCTGAATATATGCTTCTAATGTAGAAGCTAAATTCAGACTTGGGCTATTTTAAAAAAATGGCAAATATAATACAGGCTGGGGCATATATTTACCCCATGTCTTAATCTTGTCATCTATAAATATTTGAATACTTTCTTCATTTTTAATAATATTATTAATTTTTATTTTACTTAAAGTCTGCATTCTATGTGCGGTAATTAATGCCATTAAAGTCACCATTTTTAGGGTAAGATTTTCTAGGGATAGCTCTTCTACTGGATACAAGGTCTCCAAATATACAAGTACTTGGTTGGATATATGGATCTTGGCGGCTTCATATTACGCAAACCTTCAAAAATCCGTTAATCCTATTTTTATACTCTTGACATATTGGCAAGACTAACACTAATGCAGATCTATCAGTGTTAATTAAAGAATAAGAACAGCCTATCTGAAAATTACCATTTAAAAAAGATATAACGTTTGATAACAAATAATTATAAGGACAGATATTTCTAGATGTACAAAATTTCCACCACTTTCTATAAACACTATCATATTGTTTGAAAGTCTGGTCGCTAATCGAAGAAATTATTCCATCTAAACCAAATTCTGGAAATGACTTCCTAGTTTACGCTTGCCTGTTATAATATGCCCGGCCACCAGGATAAGCTGCTTCCATAATGGATGTGGCTGTCTGGAAGGAGAAGTTAACAACTCTTTATCAGGGCCCAAATAAAAAGGTTCTTTAATTAATATTTGACGAAATATTGGAAACCAGGGTTGACCTTGCCACTCTGGCAACACCAAAATTCCTTCCGCTTGATCATTTTTAACTTTCTTTAGTACCTTAGCTACCATGGGAAAAGGCGGAAAGGCATAAAATAGGGGTTTTTCCAAGATATCGTAAATTCATCCATACCTAAAGCTTTCGAATCTGGTTTTCATGAACTACATTTTTGACATTTCGAGTTAATATTGCTGGCAGGAGTGAAAAACGTTTTGCAAATTTGAGCATAAAACGATGAACATAATTCAAACTCTATACATATATTATAACCTGGCCTAGCTTCATGATCTGCAATAAGAGTTTAATGTTCGATGCAAAGATATATAATCTATTATTTTCACAATAGTTCCAAATATCTCTTGTCATAACGTTAAGATTTTCATACTTTACTCCTCCCATGCGATTTATAGACAATTAAAGGCTGCCAGCAATTCCAGGTAATTAATATGGTTCTCTGATTCTTTATTATCCCAAAAACCATTAATCTTTTCCCCCTTACATACTCGACCCCATCCAACTCTAGAGGCTTCTGAAAACATTTGCAACTGATATTCTATCTCGTTTACGGGAAATTTGCTATCCTTTAAACTAGCTAACCAGCTAACCACCATTTAATTTCCAAAATTACCTCATCCTTAATTTTCATCTTTTTATTATAGCTACCTTTCGAACATAACAAAGCCAAAAATTTTGATCTTTCAAGAATTTATGTATGCGCCGAATCATATTTTACAGCAGGGCATGCTGCGACCAACATACACAAAATTTTTGCAAAAACCCTAATAGTACAATTTTTTTTCCTGATAAGATCTCGACAGAAAGTTAAAATCGTTTTAACTTTAACTTGACTTAGGGACATTTCCATTTTTATTGTATCAAAAACAAACCCTAAATACTGGCAACTGGTAGATGGAATCGGTACACCCAAACATCGTCTAAATAAATCACCACTATAATGCCTTTTTTTTTCGAAAATAAGTACCAACCGGTTTCAACAATTTTGTAAAAATAAATGGAGCTGTACTTAAACCCATTGGCAAACAATTAATTCGAAAAGCATATTATTATGTTGAAATCTTAAATATTTTTTAGAACTATTATCCATCCTATTTAAAAAATAAGCGTCCTTTGAATCGATTCTTGACATGTAAACACCATGGCATAGCGTCTATAGTCCTCCAGTTGAAAATGGGGAGGTTAAAAACATATTTACCATACAAATTTAAAATAAATCGACAGTGGTTCTTTGTTTTCTTAATCAGAAAAAAAAATTAGATACAAATTCACCATCACAATGTGTGCAAGGACATATAGCTCCGATTCGTAACACTCCTGATTTTTTTTTTTTTTGAATTTTTTTTTTTACTAGAAACTTGCTATTATTCGAAAGGGCTCTCTTTGGAATAGAAGACTGCCTAGGAAAAGTATTAAATCTTATTTTATAACCTCTTATCCAATTTAAGACAATTGGGCTATCATTGAACATGATATATCAATTATTAATAAAATAAAGTCTACCAGCATATTATACCTCTACTGCCTTTGAGCACCCCGGTACTATCTCTTGATGAGCTTGGGTCTGCCTTCCTCCTCCCTTCTCTTTTTTCCTTTTCCTCAAAACCTGGCGCCTCCAGTTTAAAGAAGCATTTATAATAGCATTTCCTGAAGGACCTCAAAACTTTGTAACGGGCCGCGGGCGAGGCATAGTTCGCTTTAACCCAGGGCCAGCTTTGTGCATTCCTTTGATGCTTTTACAGTTTGCGAAAAATTTCCCCAATAGCCAGTTATCAACCAACTGAACTGTTTCGCTAACTTTCTTTGCTGCCGCATCCAAAAAATTTGACAACAAAAAACGCCTATGTACGGATATTGTATGATGTATGTCCGCTAATAATTTTTTGCAATATTTCACTGCTGTCATCCCCCTGTTCTATAAGTTTTTCGATTGGATTTACCAAGGCACTTACACCTGCACCAATTTGGCTCTGACTGTGACTAAAGAAATTTTCTTGCCTCACTGCAGAATCGGGAAGCATCACAGATACCTCATCATTAACTCTAGGGCCTTGTAATAATAAACAATTCGCTGATATAGCACGTTTATTAATAAGTTCCTTCCTACTGTCCTTATTTAACCCATTCTTTAAAATTGATAGCCAATATGCTGCTGTCTCCTCATTTACCGATGGTCCAGTTTTTATGATTCTTACGGGATCATATCCCGAGATCTGTTTTATTTTTGATGTACTTGGCACCATCTCTGGATTCCTTTCTTCTCAAATTTCTGGCTACTTCTCACCTAAGTCCCCATTACAAGAACTGAAATCCGAAGAAGACTCCGTATCTGAGGATGAGCTTGTAAGAAATATTTACCTTCTATAATCTGAAGTCTTTCACGTTTTATTAAGCAAAAACGCATCAAAATACGGAATATGTAAAATACACTTCAATTCTACCTATAGAAAAGAGAAAAAATTCTGCTTATTGTCTTAAGTAAAATACATTTTACACTAATAAGTGAATTTCTACACAATTTAAGTGCAGACATTTTTTGCACACAGTACGTGGCAAGATTTTGGCGACATTTTTGACACAAAAGAAGTGACCGACAACATTTAGGTATGCACACTTTATAAGTCGGCATTCTTGGCTCACAATAAGTGGCCAGACTTTCACGCACAAGAAGTGGCAAAATTTCAAGCACACAATAAGTGGCCGACAATATTTATACCCAATCTAAGAGCAGATATTTTTCGCACACAATAAGTGGCAATAATTTTTTGGCACACAATAAGTGGCCACAATTTTTTGGCACACAATAAGTGGCAAAATTTTTTGGCACACAATAA
>MU182049.1:536809-550662 GCA_016904865.1 Pissodes strobi
TTTTTGGCACACAATAAGTGGCAAAATTTTTTGGCACACAATAAGTGACCGAGCCCTTTTTGCACGATTGCCCCAATGAGTGGCAACCACCTTCTCTTTTCCACCAATAGCGTGAAAATTGAAGATAAAATGCAAGCAGGACTCCCTGTATAAAAAATTAGGTCCCAGAAATAAATAAATAGTCATAAATACCTATAATCTTATGACCGCGAAATTAACGATGCTAGATTATAAACACCGAGCCGATCGAGCGATAAAAGAACTGCTTATATTGTCTTTCTCGTCAACCTAGCCCGAGAAAAACAGACGATTCTTCTTGCCTATTTAGCTTTCAGAAGTTTAGAATTAATAATTGTGCAATTGATACTTGCTGAACTAATGAATGTTTAGCAATGACAAGAGGATAATCTAACATCCAATAGTATAATCCTTACACTTAAACAACGTAAAATTAAAACTTACTTGAACTACGTATTAGCTCTTTGTGTAAAATATTCAAAAGCTTGTCCACTTTTATTTTTATTTTATTTTTTTCCTCTTTCCGATGCTACGTTTCTTATCCTTCTTATGTTTACCCATATTGAAAAAACAAAAGCTCTCAGCATAACACCCACAAAAATATAAAAAAACGCTCGATAATCGATTTAACTCGGAAATTTTCCGCACCGTACCCACCGATCTCCATGGAGATCGGTGACCGTACCGTACGACAAACAACACTGAGGATATAGATGCGAGCGGCGGCGTAAAACGCCACATTAGGATTAGTGTTTTCTTTTTCAGCACTTTTAACGTCGTACCGTATTCGTGCAGCAAGCTACAACTACATGGTTTTTTGTAATATGAGACGAGACTGCGAAATATAATTAAAGACAAATGATGTTCAGTGTGGAAAAATGCATATATGTAACCTGCAGTTCATAAAATGCGTATCGAAAAACATATTTGGTGGACAGGCGAAAAATGCGCAGACTACGTTGGATGTAGGAACAAAATTAAATTCCCATTTATTTTCAATAACCAGTGAATTATGGGGTTTTCTCATTGTTAGAACGAATAATTTGTTTAAAATACCCATTGGCCACTTCTTCTTAAAAGGTTTATCATGAAGTGAAAAGGCAGAGTTAGTCAGCAACACATTTAGGAGCAGATTTTAGGGATGCTGAAAATGTTAAGATCTTTTCAACCATGCTTAATTACTTAAGAAAACGTATTTATTTTCATTGATCCGAGTCTTATGCTAAAACATATATCAGATTGCTCTTGAACCTCAAAGTATCTAAGTAAGTAGCAAAAATAATAAAATTAGGGGGCGTTTTATACAAAAGACGATACATTTGCAAAAGTTGGAAGATCGAAAGCAACGAAATTAAGAATTAGATATTTACAGTGGACAAAAGAAAAGTTTGGAGTCAAAATAGCAGCTTCAACTGTCTCCAGAAGTGTTCCTGATGCGTTACTCTGTAAACTAGACGAATTCAAACACACCAGACTTACATGTTTTTTGTTTTGCATTCAGTGATCGATCTCTTCGACATTTTTAATTCCCATAATTGCTTAGAAAAATATAAGAAAAAAACTTCCATAGCATCCCGTGATTTTCTTAGTTTTTATAAGTTTTTGAAAACATATGTACAGTTACGGCAAATGAAAACCGGACACCAGATTTATATATAGTAAATCGCGCTTTTCTACCTTTTCACCTACTTGTTAGCGTGATATTAGACTTACCTTTTGTTTTTGACATTATACTATTACTTCAAAATGTCACATTTAAATAAAGAGGAAAAGCTAAAATAATTATATTATTAGAAGAAGGTTGGTCGAGGCGAAGGGTAGCAGAAAGGTTTGGTATAGGAAAAAGTACAGTGCAAGATATAAAAACAAAATGGGACCAAAGGAATTCCTTAGAAAGGCAAATAGGAAGCGGAGCACGTACTATTTCTTCAGAAGAAGAGGATGAGCGCCTTATTAGTTTTTTAAGAGAAAACCCCTTCCAATCAGCTGTGACGGCGAAAAGAGAAAGTCATTTCCCAGGATGCATTAGAACTGCCAGAAACTGCATAAAACAAAGATCTAACTTACGCAGTTATGCAGCAATAAAAAAGCCTTATCTTACTGAGGCAAACAAGGAGGAGAGAGTTGGCTTCTCGTTACAGTACTGTGCAGGACACGTAAATTTTTGGTCAAATATTATTTTTACTGACGAGAAAGTGTTTCAGTCATTTTTTAATGGCTGTATTAGAATGTATAGGCCTCCAAATAGTCGTTTCGACGAGAAATATACACAAAAGGTGAAAAGCAGCGGTCGTTTTTCTGTAAACGTTTGAGGGTGGATGAGCTCAATAGGTGTTGGAATTTGCACAAGGATTGAGGGAAGATTTAATGCACAAAACTATATTAATATATTAGAAAACGTTATGGTACCATCAGTTACGACACAATTTGGAAACAATTTTATTTACCAACATGACAATTATTGTCCAGTGCACACTGCTCGAATTGTTACTGAATGGATGAGGCAAAGAAATATCAACGTTTTAAATTGCCCTTCGCGTAGCCCTGACATCAACCCGATCGAAAACATTTAACAAATTAATTTTCATTTTCATCCAACAAATTCTAACCAGTTATGGAACAAAATTCTGGACGTGTAGAATGAATTAACTCCGGAGTATGCAAATTCTTTAGTTAATTCAATGCCCACAAGAATTAACAATGTAATTGAAAAAAATGGTGGGACAACAAAATATTAATTGCCATTTTATATTTATTTATTATATTTTTTTCATTTCGATTTTATGATATTAGGCTTGTCATTTCATTGTATTTCTGTTTGTTTGTTCTCAAATTCGAAGTATTTTCATTTAAATTAAAAAAATATATATATTATGTTATGTTAAATATAAAATACTCATTATTTTTATACCACACGAGAATACAAAATCAACATAAATTAAAACTACCAGATTCAAACAATGCTAAAAGTAAAGTAGGTAAATCTTAAAGGTAAAAGCCAGATATATGCAAATTCATGTGAATGACATTAAATGTCATTTTTGTGTCCGGTTTTCATTTGCCGTAACTGTACATGTTTTAGAGCTTTTGGTTGCTTCTGGAGTACCTACCCGTCCTGGAATCAAACAGAAAGTCGGGATTTCTAAAATTTTTAATATACATAAAAAGCCTTGAAAATATGTATAAAGAATGGGTCAACTAAAGTGTTAAATAGTATTTAACTTACAAATTATCTCAAGATCATTTAAAGCTATTTTTTGGAGCAGTTCGGTCAAGGGAAAGATATAACAACAAACCAGCCGCAAGACGATTCGAAGTAGCATATAAGCTATTATTATTAATTGGTTCTAAAGTTAATTATTGGAAAGGCCATTACATTAGAATACATTAAACTGACTTATTGTGGAACCAACTCCGTTACTGTTCTTAATTATCAGGACACCACCAAATCAGCAGAGTGTATTAAATTTTTCCAAGAAAGTATAGAATTATTCAGTCTTTACTCCAACATTGCATGGAATCTAATAGATTATATTAACACATTTCCGAATTTGTTGTTAAATTGTAAATTAAATACTATATTTTGCTTATATTGTTTATTTATTCTCTAGTTAGTTATTCAGGACAAAATTATTAGTTTTTATTATTAAGGCGCTGGTTTAGCAATTAATCACATCTCAGGTGTTACATTGTAACTTTATATACTTATATAGGTACTGAGGGAAATAAATAATTTTCAACTGGTCTTCATTAGTATAAGTATATTTAATTACTCTTAAATGGGTGTTCATTTTAAAGCCTGTACTTTTATACTGTTCCGTTTGTTAATAATGTCTATATATCTTTAAATGTTGAGAAAGGTTCCTACCATGTGACATTTAGTTAACCCTGTAGATGAACATCGAAATATAGTGAAAATCTGAGAAAAGGATCTCTAATGGTGGTTTAATTTCTCTCCGTTAAACCCCCTCAACGAATTTGATGTCGTATAAGACTAAAGACATTTAACCTAGAAGAGACGGGACAAATGGTTGTTTGTCTTCACCCAATGTGGAGACACATTCTAAGGTCGATAGACGGTAGCGTTGCCAAATTTAAAGCTGACCAGTTACTGTAGGAAATTACTCAGGAAATAGCAAATAAACCAATAAAAAATACGAGACACCAGACCTATTGATTTGTTTTTTCGATGTTGTCACCATAATCACATACTTTTTTCATAACGAATTATAACACTAAATGGCTATTTTCTCCGCTTTTGATACATCAAAAACCAGTTCTGTAGTTCCTACATACCAATCCGACAATGCCGCTTCCCTTGGTGTCGCCTTTTTTTACGCCCAAAAGAATGAGAGCATTGAAGGTCGACGACCCAAGATAGTTAATGAAACACAGAAGTACAGTGGCGGGGATCATATATTATCATCAGACATTTAAGAAATGTTTATTAAATAACTAATACGGGTACTTCCGGTGTTTAAAATAAATAAAATATGTATTTTTAAGTAGGTCTGGTTGTTTATTAAATTTATACAATATCTTAATAAAGCTTACACAATTTATCTGTTTAACAAATTAATCTAAACGAACCAATTACAGACCATTTGATTTACCTGCGCTTATAAACTCATGTTCTAAAATTACTAAAAAATACTCTAGAATCAGATGTATTACGTTTTTTTCTAGATAAACCACTTTATTTAGCAGATTTTTGTAAGCATAGTAGTATTCATAATGAAATGAAAATATATTATCTTTAATAAGTATTTAATAGAAGAAAATCGTTTTTTAGATACTTTTTAAATATATGTAGTCATTACCCATTTATTTGTCATTTATATGTTTATAAATAGAATTTGCATATTTCAGTTCTTTTTTATTTGTCCCAGAAATAATGAAAACTAATTTATTTTTAGGCTAGCAGTGGGTTTATTTAATTTTTATTTTAACCATTGAGAGCTGGAAATCCCTATTTGTCACAAAAACGATTTTTTCTACTACCGAAGATTCGTAAACTAGGCCTTTTTAATGTGCAGTGCGTAAAGTAAGTTATTTTACGCACTAGTGCGTAAAGTAAAGCTGACATATTTTTTGACGTTTACTGACATTTTTTGACGTTTAGGACAGTGCGTAAAGTAATATAATATTATTTTAATTTTTTCATATATTTTTCGATAGTAGAAAAAATGTTGTATGCTACTCATGTGTAAAATACCCTTTTTTTATTCATGGGATTGTCGCATTCGCCTACGGCTCATGCGACAATATTCCCATTCATAAAAAAAAGATTCACTTTACACACTTGTTGCATAAATAACTATTTCCAAACAACTCTATACTATTTGCTAGGAGCGCTTATTTGCTTGCAGAAAAGCAAAAAAGTATTTTCCACACGCTCCTTTTCAAATTTTGTTTCCAGCTCATGCGGAAAGTGACTTCCGTAATTTAAAATTAAACGTATTTACTTTATTAATATTATTGTAATGAATTCACAATTTTTATTGACTGTCCTTGCTTTCGCACACGCGGGCAACATTACATTTAGTAGTGGCGGCGAGTCTTGTTCACGGCGAGGATTTGGGATTTGGCCGGGATAAAGTTTTGTTCGTGATTCATAAAAATATAATGTTGTTGTAAGTGTTCGGATTTTTATAAATGAGTTGTGGGATTTCTTTAGGTTAAATATCTTTTTATAAGACTAGAGTTGCAGAGTTCAAATTGAACAATGGATGAATATAGTGGTATTTGAAATTTAAGGGCCTGCTATAGTATGATAATATTGATAATTGTTTTCTTTGGCATTTTAGAATAGAAGCCTGGATTTTTCGTTTCAGGTCCTCTGTTAGACCTCCCAAACATTTCTACTGTTACCTGTTCTATTATCTATTCGAGTGGAATGCATTTTTAGCTTCGAGGCACTGCATTAAACCGCCAAGCTGTATTTACGCTCAATTGTACAACATTTGACGGCAATGCATTTCATAAGGAAACGACTCTACCAGTCTAGATGCAACTGCATAATGATCTCATACAATTAGATCTATAAATGTTAAAAAGCACTGTTTGATCCATGAGTAGGCTTTTTTAAGTTCATTTGGTCATATCAGTCAAACATCGTGAGTCTAGTATTCCCAATTCAGTCACTTTTATTGTTACTCTGACATCACTATATGCTTTAGCTATTGTACTAATATTGAAAATAAAAAGCCTATTGATTTCTTTACTATGCTTCTTTCTTTCACACAATCATAGAAATAGCGTTGCTAGTAAGGCTTACTCTTGTGATGGTTGCATTTGCATATGTCTCCTAGCAAAGGTTTCTTTTTTAGTGTTACATTTATCAGGTCTTGTTGAAAATTGCTTTGGAGATTTGCACAATACAGAGGTTGTTTCGTTGCGACATCGTCTAAACTAGAGGGAGACTTTTGCATATGGATTGGTTCTTCTGCTTTCTGGGAAGAAACATGTGTATATATGGTACTTCCACAACTGAAGTCGAACAGTATTTTGCATCAATCTACGATTCGCCAGTGTAGTCAGCGTTTATACTTTAGGTTGTTGCATTAGGAGTCATAGTTATTAGTTTAATAGAGATACGCAGTGTCTGGTTTTCAAGTATGCTAAAATGATATGGTTTTACTACAGATATGAAAAGTAAGATATTTTTATTTTACAGTGGGCTTGCTTCATTTCTTGGGTGACCTGCACTCTGGATAAATTTCGGGTGTTTTTGTATTTCTATGTGGTCCTGATATCGCTTCTTGAAAGGCTGAATAAATTAGGTGTCCTCCGGGTCATGCTAAAATCTTCCTAGCTGAGAATGTCCTTTTAAAGTATCGTTTTTGCAGTTAATGGTACAGAGTTTATAGTTGGTATATCGTTTTTGCAGTTAATGGTACAGAGTTTATAGTTGGTATCTTGTAAAGACAGGTATTTTAATTTAACTGTATATATAGTTTCTTGTTGTAAATAAAATTCTGACGCTTAAAAGGCTATTTCCTGTTTCATTTATTTACGATATAATTATTTTATGATCTCTTAGCTTAGTTATGTGTATTTTTAATGAGCGTTAGAATATATTGTCATAGGTTCAAGATCAAATTGAAAAAAAAATTACTCATAACGAAACTAAGGTGGTGTGCATAAACAAATACCTACTTGACAATCAATCAATCTATCTAATCTATGATTAGAAAGTAAGGTCTACGATTGATTAAGATGGGATCTAAAATCTAATTATTGTAAGCGATCCTGTTCTAAACCTCTAGCACGAAATAGTCCATAGCTCTTATGGGAAAGACATTCGGGGCACTTTTTCTGCTTATCATTTCTCAAGGTAGCTAATGTACTGACTTTAAAATTTGATTCAACATAGCGGCATATCCTACTGGAACCCTGAAAGGCAGCTATGTGGGTCGTGGGTTTAATTTGTCACTTATCTCTTTTGTCTAAGTAAGTGCGCAAGTCTTGGATTGTGGATATAGTATATTTTGAGTTAAACAAATAGTTCAGCAATAGCGATTATTGATATATTAATCACAGACGACAATGATGGAGCATTCAAACGTTTACCTCTCAAATCTCGTTTTAATTAAGTGAAGAAGGATATTAATAAATGTAGTATTTTCTTGGTATATCATATAAAAGAAATCTGGTATTACATTTAGAAAATGAAGGTTTTAATACGGGTCCTCAGTTCATTCAGCAAGTAAAATAACCTCATAGAGTTTTGGTGGGTCTCCTGAGGTTTTCTTCTGTTCTGAAAATCCGATCTCGATATTCTTCCAAACTCAGGTTTACATTATTTATTTTACAGAAATTCGTTAAGATTGTATATTTTTATAAAGTGAAATATGCTTCTGTTCTTTTAGGAATTCTAGACAGTAAAAAGTGGTTACTTAAGGGAATAATAATCTTAATCAGGCATGGAGATAGAGGTCCCCTTCAACATGTAAAGAAAATATCAAATATCAACTGTAACTCCGACGAGACAGACATTTTAAAGTCATACAAGGTAATAATTTAAAGAATATATGTTTTAGGTATGTTTGTTTTTCAAGTCAAAATGTTAAAGGCCCTAGTACTTATAGTTAAATAAGATAGTAAGTTTTTTCAACGTAGGATTAATATTCTTACTATCATAAACTAAAGCTCAGTTAATTACACATCAATTAAATATTTATGGAGTGTAGTGCCTCTCACTCAATTCTTTGGGCCAGGGTCAGGTTTTTCTTTTTCTGCTTACATATTTATTTCAAAATTTAAAATATTGATGATAATAGTGTGGCATATGTGATTCGTTAATACATTAAAATTAATTTTGTATTATCCTTAGGATTTGGGGGTTTACTAAAAATCCTTCCCTTTTACTACACTACTGGTGACTGCCTTGAACTGAACAGAAAGCAGTATTTAGCAGGACCTCCGGTTAAGTTTTACTTTGACTCGGTCTGCCATTTTACAGTTAGAGGCCATGCATGACGTCTTTTTTTTATGGCAGTGGCATATACACTAAAGGGAGATCCTATGGCACTCGACGAGCGTTGTGTGAACGAAGATGTTGATTGACACGGTTTTTAAATGGGTGTAGGTTGTAATTAGGGGGAAACAGATGTCCTGGAAGTGAGTTCCATAGTGATACAGTGCGCCAGATAAAGGAGTCCATCTAAAGCGATGTTCTAAATGTGTCCAGTTGTACGACGAACAGGTGCGCTCTTGTCGTCTGTCGTGACTGCCTGATAGGCATTGCTGGAGGCGGGATAAAGCGGGGAAGTCCTGGGAAGATCTGAAACTAGGCAGATCTTGGTCACATGTCTGCGGTATTCCAGACTATACAAATCCCGGGTCAACTGCGGGTCGCCGACGAGACGCATGCGGCTGAATGGAATCCAGCAGCTTTAGGTTGTGCTTAGTTGCGGCATCCCAGATGTGTGAGCAATATTCTAAGCACGGTCTTATTTGCGCTGCGGTGTAGACAGTTTTTTCTTGCGAAATAGCACACCAAGCTTTTATGAGGCCGATTTTGCGATGTTAGCAACGTGGTCATGCCAGGACATATTGCTGGTGGACGAGACACCCAGTAATCCGATTTACGAGGATGACGGAATGGTCAATCCTGCCATAATGATGTCAAGGTCCGCCGTATTTTTCTGCATTGAACTGGACCAAGGTCCTTCTTTCCAAGAAGAGGGGTAAATTTCTTTTCGGTAAGACAAAAAAAAGTCTGGAAAAGATGATTGTTAGTTCGTTGGCGCATTTCTTCAACACGATGAGAGGTATTCCGTCCGGTCCTGATGCCTTTTGCGTATCTAGCTCTTTGTGGATTTTATGAATATCACGGTTATGAAACTTTACTTCTGCCATAGTAGTGTTATGCGTTCGTCTGTCAAGGGTGGGAGAGACGTTTTTGTAAAGTTATTACTCACTGTCTTTGCTACCGACCAGAAGTTCCTAGAGCCACTGGGGCATTGCAAAAGTTGATTCCTGATCCTTTGAGTTTGTCCTTAGTTTCCTCAATCACAGGTTTACATTGGTTTCTCGCAAAATAACTGCGACTTTCAGCGGTCTGATTTTGCTGCCAGTACTTGTAGGATTGCTGTTTCGTACCTACAGCTCCTTCGCATCTTCTATCGAACCAGAGGGCTTTTCTTGATGGAATTTGAGATGTATGCTTCCATTCCTGCGGAGATTACTTGCGTAATCTCTTCTTAACAGACTGTTACGGGTCGTCAGTGTCAAAGTCGAGCCAAGGAAAATCTAGGTGGAACGATCTTAGATCGTCCCAATTTGCACAATTCTAATGCCAGATTTTACGAGGCAATGGTGAATGCTTCTATAGGAGTGGCAATTCACAAACTGTTGTAATAAGTTTGTGGTTGGAAGTACCTAATGGCGGACCAACCGTAATTGTGTACTGGTGGGGATTTGTAGTTAGAAAAAGATCCAAGAGGGCGGTAAATTCACCCCTCTCTGAGATCCGTGTTGGTTCGTCTACAAGTTGAGTAAGGCCGCAGCTTATGGCAAATTCTTCAGCTTCTCTACCTTCGTTGTAGATCTTGTTGTGATATTTGAGCCAGTTGAAACTGAAATCTTTCAGAACGATCATTTCTGAATTGGGGTAGTCGGTTTGTATTGAATCAAAAAGTGGTAGTTAATGTTGTAAAAAGGCTTTTGTAAGCCCTATCGCTCGGCGGACGACAGAGAGGGGATATGAAGTTTTCAGCCACATGACGTCAAGATTGTTCGGATCGAGTGTGTACTCGCGGTGGCACGAGAGGTCGCGAACAAAAAGGCAAATTCCGAACTTGTCTAAATCGGGAGTGTAGGTCGTAATCAGGGTAGCGGTAGCTAACTGTTTTCCGTGTAGAACATACTTGGGTTTCTGTAAGGGCCAGTATGTGTGATCTATTTGCTTGTAGTTGTTGGTGTACCGAATTAATGTTTGTATTTAGGCCTCTTATGTAGCAGAAATCTATTCTAAATTGGTTCGGTATTTTTGCTACCTGCGAAACGTTGCATGAAGCGCGCCCAGGGCCACCCGTCGGTCGGAGATCCGAATGGCCGGGGAGTTTACCTCCGGAATGTTTTGATCCTGGAAGCGCTATCATGTCCATATATTCCTAGTGTAGAACCCAGAATCATCAGCGCGGAACGTGATTCGGAAAAAATACTCAGCACTTCCAGGTTCTGGTGCGGTGGTCTTTCACCGAACGATGCGAGTAGGCTTGCGCATCTACTAGGGCCGTTTCCACTGGAAGTGTCGTCCTCAGACTTATTTCTTTGGTGGTCCCTAGTCTGAAAGGGGTAAGAGTAGGGTTGTTGGGTCACTCCCCAGTGATCAGCTCTAGACTTTCTACTTCGGTATTCTCCAGCCTGGAGGAAAACGATGGAAGTTGATAAACCATATCCCGTGGAAACTCGGAAAGGCGGGGGCCTCGCTCCCCGTAATCAAAGCTCTCTCCAGTCTGACGTTCCTGCCTATAATGTTAACTTAACATCAAATTCTAAACTTCATTTGTGCCTTTTATATGTCAAGTGTAAAATACTTATTTAAGTTGTCTAATAACTCAACATTTTCTTTTAAAAACTGATACACGAAATGTCATAATTATTGTAATTGGTACATCAGTATTTTTCAATTCTTTGGTATGGTATCTAGTTCTAAATGAAGTTTATGAATTTTAATGCAAAACTATTTGGTCATCGAAATAACACACTTTCTCCATGGCTAAAATGTAAATAAATGAACAATTGACTTCTATAAATTTTTAATTGCCTTTTCAAATAAAAAAAGTATTTTTATTAATTTTTACAATAAATTATGCTATGGATCTCAAACAGAGCACAACTAATGGCAGTATTTATTTTATTATTTCTGGAGCCGCTAAAAATAGTTATATATGATGTTTATGATTCTAATTATAACTAATAACATTTAGAACTTTCATCTATTATCTAGTGTAATATACCGTCCGTCGGTATATTTATAGAACATCGATTGTTTTCCAGATGTTTTAATGTAGGTTTGTTTTTGAGTTAGCCAATAGACACTATTACTTAATTGTTAGTAAAGGTCAATCTAATAGTTCTTTTCTTAAAGAAATAGGGATATTTATAGAAACCCTGTCAACAAATCAAGCATTTTCCTAATGTTTTAAATTAGGTGTTGAGACAATTATGTAAAATTTTTCAAAAAAGGTGTTTTAACCTGAAAGCTGTGTAGTCACACCCCAAAGGCCTATTTCGACACTTTTTCTTCAAAAATTATAATAAACCAATATAAGCCAATAATACCATAATGGGGTTTAGAACCTTCGGCAAAATGTACTAAAAGAGAGGTGTGTCCACAATACCGAAACAGATTTTTTTTGCACTCGACGTGCGTTTCGTTAACCATGTTAGCACATCATCAGATGATTAAAATTGTTTTAATCATCGATTACTCTGATTTACTTAAAGCCAATAATAGTTGTTTTATTGGATGATATTTCTTGAATGCATGGGTAACATTGAGAATTTCTAGATGCGTAGAATGATTATTAACACTAAAATATTGAGTATAATTATTAAAACATGTAGCCGAAAGTTCGCTACCCGTTTATATTTTTAACAATATGAAGTGGTTTATTTTGAAATTTTCTTAAAAAAAAAACAGAATAAATAAGTGGTATTTATAAAAAAATATGTTATTTAATGTTTAAAAGCTTTACAACAAAGTAGTTGGTTCACACAGCAGCCTCAATAATACAAAATTATTTCCATATGTATTCCATTTTTTCCATGCATTTTACAATATCGATCTTTGGTCAGATATTCTTTTAAACAGTTTTTATATGAAGTCCCAAGGTAAAATTCCGATATAAATTAGATACATATTATCAAACTCTAGCTAACTCATATATAATTCTTTATTACTGATTTCAGTCCTACCTCTACAATTTAACGATAACTGGTAAGATACAATGGACGGGCCCAGGGCCGTTCCACGGCTTTCCGGTGATACCTCAAAATGGCGACAAATGTCAGCTCGGTCAGCTGACTATGCAAGGTATAAGCCAGCACCTAAATTTGGGGAAAATGCTGCTAAAAAGCTATCGCGATGTCTGGCCCAAGCTGCATCACCTGAAACCGGAAGATGTTTTAGTTCATAGCACGAGGTATAGAAGGACCTTTCAGTCTGCTTTGTCATTTTTGTATGGGCTTATATCCAACGAAACGTTGACAAAAGTTAATATTTTGGAAAGCCAATCAATGAGTTTTTGCTTTAAGGACTGCGAATGTCCTATAACTGAACACTTAAAAAAGTAAGTCTTAGTTCAGGTGAACAGTATATTTTATAATTTGCAGATGTTAGCTTTCAGTTACATTTATACCTGTATTTTGAACACATTAATGCCTGAAAAAGATGTTGCTTTGATACTACCAAAAAGTCTCCAAATTCTACTATCTCGTATTAAATGTTTCTTCACGAGCCTGATACAATTTGTCGATTTTCGCATTGCGTTAAGACAAGCGCTAAATCTAGTAAAGTAAACAGAGCATTACTTACTATATTAAATAGCAATATGAAATCTAGTTATTTAGAAAGCAGAATTCTAAGTGAATCACATAGTAACTTGCCAAAAGCGTATACAGATAGATAGATAGATACATAGAATTTTTTTTTTTAAATATAATTGCATAGATAAGCGATAGCCTGTAAAAGTTAAGCCCACGACTCGTTTTAATATATCTAAATTTGTCTAAAATAAGCATACTTACTGGACAAATGATTCAGTCTTCAGGATGCTTTCTAGGTAGGCCACTGAGAAATGTCCCCAGAAAAAAATGTTTTGTATTTTTACTACTCCTGCTCTGGCAATTGAACTGTATTCGAGGTGGCTTTCTACTACTGGGCCTTACTGAGTATACTGAGACACATCTTAATTTTAGGCTTGTGCAGAAAAGCGAATCGCATCAGCTGAAATCACATCCAGCCATTGAAACGCTATCGCGAAGTACTGGAAAATTGCTATTTGCGTCCGATACCGAGCAAAATTCATTAGCAAAAGATCCTTATGTTATAAGAGATGCTCTATTGGCATTTGTATGTCATAGAAGTGGACTACCATGTGATAGCCCTGACAACTGTATAAGGTAGGTAATAAAAATAAAATTACCCTTCTTTTAATTCAATTAAGAGACTTTTTTTATAGTTCAAGTCATTTTATTTTTGTGTGTCACTACTTCCAAATTATTTCATTAAAACTTTACCAACGACGCGACATTAAGAAGTTGTATGTGTATTCATTATGTAGTTACTAAAGCCACTGAAGTAATCAATATGACTATATAAA
>MU182049.1:550672-596228 GCA_016904865.1 Pissodes strobi
ATGTGAATGTTAGAAGTTTTAAAAACTAGAATAACCTAGAAAAGTAGATTTTGAGGATAAAGCAGTTAATTTGTTGAACGTCGAAAAATAAGCCAGAACTAATCGAAACTGAAGCTGAGTTTCTGTGTAAATGTGATTTTTTTTTGTTGTAAGCGTGATTGAACCGACTACTGTTATATCTTTATACGTTTTTGGGATTTTGACGATATCTCCTTCACAAAGTGAAAAAATGAATTTCAAATATACAACTGACCGTATGATATAAATGTCGATTTTTGGGCAATTTGAAACAAACATTGGTTGTTTGTTGACTTTTTGTCCACTTTTTTTAAGTCAGTGGCTGGCACACCTAGGATGATTTAAGCAAAAAATATACACTTACAGAAAACTCACTATGTAACAGATTCTCGAAAAGTAAGGTTCTAAACATTTTTCGTTTCCCGAGACAATTAAACATGAAAATTAATTTATAATAGTAAGTTTTATACAAAAAAATATATAAAATTAGGAAAATTGATAAATAAACGACTGATTATTGTGAAACAACTTCCAAAAAAAATAAATATGGATTAAAAGATTAGTTGTACATTTGAAATGATTTTTCTGTCTTGCTAATGAGATAAGTTCTGTTTCGTCTTCGGTCAAGGCAACACGCGATGTGCGGAATTTCTTGACTTGGTTCCTGTGCGTTTAGGAAACCGTACCTTGCGATTCATGTTTCGTAAGCACGTATCATTCTCTCTTTCAAGAATAACCTCTTGAATGAAGCACATCTGTGCCAAAAACGACAATTCGGGGACGGAGCCTCGACTACCTGAGGGGCCACAATGGACCAGGATGATGACTGTTCATCCCTGGAGTCAGAAGACACCCACATCTACTCCCAAGCGAAAATGTCATCAAGAAATGTCAGTGTTTATATAAGGTCTGTTCTAGCAGCGATTTTAAACGGTTTCCAACCGTTCGGAGTTTGCGCATAACGATATAAGCGTCGCTTAGACGGCTATGCGCAAACTCCGTACGGTTTGGAACCGTTTGAAATCGCTGCTCGAACAAACCTATAGTAAATTAAGCCTTAATGTAGACAAATGTGAGGAGTCGTTAAAATCGTTAAAAAAAACGTAGTATTATCGCGGCCGCGCTATCTAATAGCTGAATATTGAATGCGTATCTATCTATCTATCTACCTATCTTTAGCTGTTTACCAAATATTCACAGTTGAAAGTCGGGCATTTTGACACTTTGGCAGGCCCTAAAATTTAAAATGTACGAGATCAAAGAAAACGGTTTGCACATTCCTATCTTAGGTTTTCATAAGCTATCGAATGACAGTAACTTCTAATTTAACCCGCGGATAAAATTAACGGGAACTTTTAAACCTCTGGTTAAATTTAAAGTTACTGTCATTCGATAGCTTATGAAAACCTATGATAGGAATGTGCAAACCGTTTTCTTTGATCGCGGGCAATTTAGATTTTAGAGCCTGACAAAGTGTCAAAATGCCCGACTTTCAACTGTCAGTATTTCGTAAACAGCGAAAGATAGGTATAGGATATTATGCACGAAATGTGTTTAGATTTCTCCAGAGAGTGGTTCAATTTTCTAGAAATTTAGCAGAAAAAATACACCGAATTGCTATTTTAGTTTGTTTTAAAAATACAGGGAACGTCAAAAATAAGCCACTTCAGTCCTCGTTGGAACACCCTGTATGCAAATACGTGCTAGGCTTGCAGTGGGTATATTCAATCCACAATCCAGTGTTGCCAATCGCCGGATTTTTATTGTTTTTATTTTTTTCTGATTTTTTTACGATTGCAGTCGAATTTCCTGAACTTCATTATTTGATCAATAATTTCAGGGGGGTTATAACGCCCTAAACCCCCCCCCCCCCCCCCCCCCCCCCCTGGAATACGGTCTTCTGTGAGCCCAGGCTACACTAGGAAAAGGGAGGGAAGCTTAGCGCCGCAGGCGAAAAAATTGTTGGGTTTGAATTTGCGTTTTGACTTTGGGTTTGGATTTCAAGCCAATTTTGTGATACAAGAAATACCTTTATTATTTCAAGGAAAACAAGGCGAGATATGAAAACAAGACCCAAAAAAATTAATAAAATTCCACGTCACCTAAGTACTTAAACTTGAGGTATTATTCTTTGACGCGTTGCCCTTTTTTATGGAGGTCTTCGCCAATAGCCCTACTAAACCATAAAATAAATAATATTCAAATGTCTAACAAATAAAAATAAAATAAATAAAAACATATAAATAAATACATATTTATGGGTATACCTTTTTGGCAAAAAATCTGTTTTTATCCTGTTGAATGAAATAAATATGTACCTACCTAACTACAAAAACACAAAATAATTTTCATAACTAGAAAATAAAATAAAAATAATTATAATAATAAATTAACATTTCTCTGTCTACTTACCATATCGGTATAAACATTCCTAATTCCTATTAACATTCACTTTTTATAAATCAAGTCTATCGTAGACAAACCCGTGAGACGCTCTTGTGTCATCGTGTTATTTTTTAAATACGTTTTAATTCGCTTAAGACAGGAAAAATTTCTTTCTACCGACATACTTGTTGCTGGAATAGTTAATACTAGGCAAAACAGTTTGTATGTTTCCGAAAAGATAATTTTAAGTTCCTTGTATATTTGTTTCATATTCGATCATGGTCGATTTTCTAAACAAACAAAGAGTGCTCATAGGCACAATAATTTACCATAGGAGCTAGTTCTAAAGTGATTTTGTAAATAAAACAAAAACCATTAGCATTATATGAATATTTTAATAAGTTATTTTACCTGAAAACAAGTGGAAGCTCATAAATAAACAAAATATAAACAATAAATGATTGTGTGTAGTCAGTGCTACAGTATGGACAATATCAGTCGATGCTAGGTATCGACCTTGCAGAATATCACAAGAATAATACTCTTAAAAACTAAAGCATTGCATAAACAATTGTAATCCTAAACAAGTATATGATTATAAACACTATCTTGCAGCTAAGTACATTTAAATGCTCATTAAACTTCCTGCGGAACAGCTCAGTGTGAGTTCGATTAGCTGAGATAACCTTGAGATGAAATACAGTAAAATACAGGCAATAATAACAGGATACATATTACCTTACTGTCCACCTATAAGCTACTATGTACACTATATTCACCAATTGACGAGCAACGTTCGATCGTTCAGCAGTTTATCTTCCAGCACATGGGCAAATCACACAAAACACTTACTAAGTCTCTGTTGTAGCTTCTATATACAAGTTACTTCAATTTCTTGCAAATAAGAATGACTCGATTGGTAGTAGATGATATGATATGCAGTTATATGCATAATGGCATGACATGGATGCCTTTGTGAAATGCGGTTTTTTGTACACGCAGGATTGGATACTAAAATATGCTATGCAGGTCGCATAGGTACGCTGAAATCCGTGTAGGAGAAATAGCACTTGTGAGAATCTTTATATTATAATAAAGCATAGAGGATATTGGCAGGCAGGGTGCCGGGGACGCTAGTAGGGCATCTTACTGACTGAAAGAATATTGGCAGACAGGGTGCCGGAGAATCTTTATATTAGAATAAAGCCAGAGTATAACAAAACAATGTTATACTCTGATAAAGCATAGAGAGAATGAACCCCCATGGACGAGACCAATAGCGGCGTTTACACGGGCGTCCATTCCTTCGGTTTTTGGGGCGCATTCTGGTGTCTCACGACGTTGCGCACGACTGGAGCGGACGCTTGAGTGCGAAAGTCAAAAACGTACGTGTAAATGTAAAACCATACGATTTTGGAGTGGCGTGTGGAATTTCCACCTGGTTGGAAAGTTCAATATAACACGTCACGAGGTAAGGTTATCTAGTTGGATTCATGGACAGAAAAAAATTAAAAACTCGTGCAATTGCCTGTGCAGCACAATACGTATTCCTAAATACAAAAGGATACAAAAAATAAGAAAATTTGGGTAAAAAAGTGGCGTCAAGATAAAATTTTTATTATTTTTATTTTTGTACTCATCACTCTTAACTTTCCACAAGCAAGGGTAACTTCTATAAATTTCTATGAAACGTTCAATGTTTTCCCTTGTCCACGACATTTTCATTTATGATAAGGTTCAAATAAAACAAAGTGTTATGGACTGTCTAAAAAGTGCCAGTGTAAATGCAAGGCAAGTTGTATCTGTTCTGCGCTACTGACGTTCACGCCGTCTTCGCTCTCCACGCGCCTATTTACCGAGTCTTTACACGGGCAGGATAGCCGGGAGTTTACGCTCCAAAACTGTGGAAAAATCCGTACGTGTAAACGCCGCTAATGGGGACGCTAGTAGAGCGCTCGGTACAGCGTCATGGGGACGCTGTAACCTCGTTCGGTGTAGCGTTATACTGACTAAGAAAATACTGACAGGCAGAGTGCCGGTAAATACCTTTACTTGTAGGCTTCAGACGACTACGACGGGATGTCGCAATGTCACTTTAAAAGATCTTGAGAGGTTAGGGAATCTCAACACGTGAAATCTGCCTGGCATGGCGCGGCGTGGCGGCATGTTGGTGTGAGAGCGCCCTGAACGCGGCTTACTTGTGTGAAGGTCGAGACTACTTGCTACTGAATTCTAGAACGTGAAAAGAGAAGGCGTCGTCTTCTCGTACTTTGGCGCGTTAACTTACCCTCTCTACTATCATATTACGTCAGTAAAGGGCAAATGTCGTAAATATAGACAAATTGTGCCAAACCTTAGCATCACCGGTTGTCTAAATAATATGAATTTTAACACAAACCTGGCCGAAATCTGCTGGCTAGTTTTCATAAAATTCGATTACTAAAGATCGGAATTTTAGGGATCAATAGAATTAGAGCTGGGAATTGTAGGTTGGGTGAAGTGACTATCCCGTAGGGTAGCGCTGTGATTGGTCGGTTTCAAATGAGCAAACGTTGTAACTAGAGATGGCGCTACGAGTATAGCCGGGGTTTTTAAGCTTTCTTTGGAATGCGAGCACAGTGACTTGGAATATTAAAATAATACAATTTAAATCGTTAGATTTGAAAACGTGTTCAAATGGTTTTTGAAAAATATTGTTTTTAATATTTGTTGAATATTTAAATTACAAAATGGTTCGTCCCTGTACAAAACGGTAGGTTCGTTTTTTAGCCCGTCTTTCAAAAACATTTGAATACATTTTAAATAAACAATGAAACGATTTTTCCGGAAAATTCTTTACATATTCCGTAGATTTTAAAGAATCTACTAGTGAAAGGACCACACCGGGCAATTAGCGTCGATTGCCCGGTGTATACCTTTAAAGTTAATCAGCTTCAAGCCGCATCCGCCCCAAAACAGCAGCGCAAATTTGAACCAGCACCCTTGCCCGCCACGCTGGCCTGGCAGGGGCAAGGCAAGGCCGAGGTACAAATGGAAGACCGCCACCCCAACAGCCCAGCAGAGTAGCCGTCCTTCTCAGCAGCGCTCCCCCCCTCCTCGGAAATAGCGAAAATTATGATAGGAACTTCCCTAATGTTAAGAGCCACCCCCATCAAACGCCTACGGTCAGAAATCCGTCAGCAGCGATCTAGTACGGCAGGTGGTACCCCACATATCATAGCTGATCAGTTTTCTAATTTAAATAGTATTGTAACAGAAATCAACTCAATAGTAAGCATATCGGAACTGTACTTTGCATTGGACGAATTTTGTACAATGCCAAAAGCATGCAATAATGACAAGGTTCGTATAATGCAGGGAACAATCCACTTATTCTCCGTAGAAATACATAAGTAAAACATATAATGATAACTTGTTTTCAATGTATGTTATTAATGTTTTATCCTGGAATTGCAACAGCATTAGGAAGAAACTTGGCGAATTTTAACATTTTGTTTATAATTCCAACTTTCAGGTTGTTTTTCTACTCGAAACTCGAAGCGATGCTAACACCGGATTTTAAGGTGAATATTCGAAACTATTGCATCGAAAGATACGATAAGCCGTGTACAGATCGCTGAAGTATAAAAGAAAAACACGTCTCAAATCGCGCATAGAACATACGACACTGAGCTGGACCGCGGCCTGTGCATTAGTGGGGGCTAACGCTCCACCGAACGTACGCTTGTCACAAGAGGACTTCACCGAGTTTTTAGAACCAGGCAAAAAATCACTGCTTATCGCCGATTTTAACGCCAAGCACGTCGCGTTCGGCGATGTAAGCAGTACACACAAGGGCACGGTTTTGAGAAACCTTTTAGAAGACAACCTGGAAATCGAATATCACCGAACAACATAATATCCAACCTTCTACCGTGAAAACCGTACATAAACGTAACCGGCTTCGTTCCTGGACGTGGCGATTACCCGAGGAATGGCAAGGCCGCCACTGTTATTAGTGACCTAAATCCGGATCACCTTCCAATTAAGATGTGCCTGATTAATATCAGGCGGTTAGAAACCGATGAAACGTATGTTTCATACTAAAATCTTAATTGGAGGGTGTTCCGACGCAAGGCAGCTGTTACTCCGAGGATAATCGAGATCGTCCGGGAGCTAGAGTCGGTGACGCCTTATGTCCGGTAGTCAGACGGAGGCCATTCGTGGAAACTCTGCCTGATGAGATCCTTAACCTCATTAGTTTCTGGAACCGAATTCGGCGCAGATGGCAGAGAAATCGCGCTGCAATCGACAAGATTACGGTCAACGCTCTGAGGATGGTCCCCTGTGAAAATTCGCGAGGCAGGTCGGGGGAGGCCCGGCCTGCCTCGCTCATAATGGCGAAGACTTCTTAAGTAACCGTGAGAAAGCCGAGGCCTTCGCTGACTTCCTCGAGGGCATACACGGGGAAATACCGGACACCGTGCCAGTGCACGCCCGTATTAATGAACAAATAAAGCCGTTCATAAAACAATATCCGATTCCGCCCTCTGTGATCGATAAGCTGTTGGTTAATCCGTCAGATACGTAGCGCTCTCCGCCATCTGCCAAAGAATAAGGCTCCGGGACCTCAGACGATCCCATACATACTCCTTGAAAACATCCCTAATAAAGTTCTTATACACTTCATGCACATGGTTAACGCCATGCTTCGCCTGCAACATTTTCCTAGCTGTTGGAAGATCGCGCACGTAGTACTGTTCCCTAAGCCCGGGAAAGATCCTAGACTAGTCAGCTCCTACAGGCCGATTTCACTACTGAACACTGAGCAAGCTCACAGAGAAGCTCTTGTTGCCCAGGATTAACAGGGTTGCCCTGGACCTCCATATTTTGCCACAGGAGCAATTTGGCTTTCGTAGCGGGCATGGTACATGCATGCTGGCCCAACCTGCCCCAACCCCAACTTCACCCAAACAAAAATGATGTGGTGCCTATAATAATTAGGTGCCCTGAACATTGGGTCAAGATCTATCAAGACCTAACATACCTCAAGCACAACTTCACTAATACAAAGAAATCAAAACTTGGGGTCCAGATAACTCCGCTTACACCCAGTGATCATAGAGGGATCACGAATTACCTTAAAAACAAAAAGTCACCCTTTCCATTCGTACTTCTTGCGAGAAGACCGAATGTTAAATGTCATAGTCAAAGGCCTTGACAACCGTACGCACATCACCACAATAAAAGATGACAATGAGGACAAGGGCTACTCCCTCAAGGAAATATATTGGCTAAAAACCGGCAAGAGACGACAGTTTCTCACCGATATGACTAAAATTCTCCTGCCACAATCAGACATCAAAATCCTTGAAGATACTCATATGAACCACATGCGAGTGGTTGTAGAGCTTCAGAGAGGAAGCCAGAACAAGATCCATAGTCAGCGTCACAAATGTCAGCAATTTGGATACACCATTCCAAAGAGTGCACAAAAACACTCGAAACACCGGCCAAATACTGCAACTGCGGAGGGAATCACCCGGCAAATTACCCTCACTGCACAAAAGAAAACCAAATTACAAAAAACCAATAACAGAAACAAGACCAGTAAACAGCAACATTTCATTAGCACAAATCACACAGCCACAACAAGTAACTAAACCAATCACTACAGAACCAACCAACACAAACAACAACATAAAAACGAGTGCAATGCAGCAACCTAACGGTCTGCTAACGTTACTAACTATGTCTGAACAGAACATAGTAGCAAAACTCAACAAAACCACGAGTTTAATTAACAGCAATCCTACATTGAAATTATTCGCTAATTTCAATGGCTAATAAACCGAAACATCTAATTTTTAGTCAGCTGGAACGCGAACTCTCTTTACCCCAAAAGACATGAGTTCGCAGACTACCTGACTGAAAGCAACATAGACAGCACTCGTTCAAGAAACACAGTTACGCACAGACACGAAACTTCACATAAAAAACTACACAATCTACAGGAATGACAGGGCCAACCGTATGGGGGGCGACACTCTTATTTTTGTTAAAAACATCACACATGACAGAATCCAACCACAATCATCAGATATACTGCAGGTGACAAGCATCAAACTCAGTCTAACTTACGGAGACATTGTCATTCATTCAGTGTATAAATCACCATCACACAAACTAACACTAGACGAAATCGCAAAACTATACGACTATAAACTACCTGTCCTAGCGGCAGGGGACTTTAACTCAAAACACAGATCTTGGGGATGCAGGGCCACGAACACTAGCGGCACTGCATTGTTAAGAGCATCACACGAACTACATTACACTCTACAAGCTCCACTCGAACCCACCCACTTTCATCACGAAACAGCAGACATACTGGACATAGCACTAACACAAAACATCGCACACAATATTGTGATAGACAATCTGGAGGATTTACCTGCATCGGATCATTCTCCTATTCGTATCACAATAAACAATATACAGGAACAAGCACACATTCAACATTTCATACAATGGAACACTTTCAAAGAACACTTAACACGCAAAACTTACCATACATTGCCGCCAAGGCGGAGCTATACAACGAAGTTGCTAGGTTCACCGACGAGATACAAACAGCCATTAACACAGCCAAAAAATCGGTGCACACAAAACAACCCATACATGCTCCCACAAAACATAAAAAACCAACATAAGACTCCGAAACCGGCTAAAACGACGAGCCAGACTAACAAACAACGCAGACTTAAACAGACACGCAAACAGACTTACAAACACAACCAAAACTGACATTAGAACACACAAAAGCAACAAATGGACAGAATACCTGACCATACTCAACGTACAAGACAACTCGATATGGAAAATTGCCAAAACGATGCAAGGCTGCAACAAAAGTGACATATCCTAACCTGCATGGACTGAGAGGAATCCACCTTGGGAAATGGGGCCCAGGGATCACGAGGCAACCATTGAGAGAAACTACAGAGAAATACTAACAGGTGAAAACGAAGACCCAGACGACGAAACACAACCAACTAACAAACGCAACTGCGCAAATTATTGCACAATTAAACCCCAAAAAGGCACCAGGACTAGACGACATACCAAACAGAGCACTAAAAAAACTTACCAAAAACAGCCTTACACAAACTCGCTCACATCATAAACACAATACTATAACTAAAACACTTTCCAAAGCCTTGGAAAAAAGCAAAAGTCATACACTACTTCCAAAACCACACAAAAACTTGGTCTTTCCACAGAACTGGCGGCCCATTGGCTTGCTATCATCACTGAGCAAGCTGACTGAGAAGGTTAGGCTGGAAAGATTAAACACTCACATAACACAAAACACATCCCAAATGAACAATTTGGGTTCAGAATATAGCACAACACTGAGCTCCAACTAGCCAGGCTGGTTGAGGAACCGATTAGAGGACTGCAAAGACGGGTATCAACCGGAGTTGTAGTCCTCGACGTCGAAAAAGCATTCGACAAAGTCTCGCATGAAGGACTCATACACAAACTAGACAGATTGCAAACAAAATACCACTGCCACTAACACAGCTCATAGCGTCATTCGTAAAACACAGAACCTTCGTAACACAAATAAACACTGAGTTATCCACAACCAGAAGCATAGAGGCAGGAGTCCCACAATGATCTCCGCTGTCGCCGACACTATACACAACAGACATCCCAAGACACCCAAACACAAAACTATCCTTATACGCAGACGACACCTGCATATACTCAATAAACAACAATCACAACAGACTCAAAAACCATTTACAACAACACCTAGATTTCTTAAACGACTGGGCCGAAACCCGGAACATCAAAATAATCGATGACCTAATCCAGGCAATGCCCATAAGCACTAAACGCATTAGACAAATTCCAAATTTAAGATCGCAAAATGCAGTAATTAGATGGTCAGACTCATTAAAATATCTCGGGGTAACCCTAGATAGCCTCTCTTTTAATAAACACATTGAAACACAAATAAAAGGCATTGCCGCCAAGCAAGCTTTCTTTCCACTAATAAATAGAAACAGCAAAATGTCATTAAAGAATAAATGACTTCTATATAATCAAGTAATAAAGCCCAAAATACTTTACGGAGCCATAGTTTACACACATACACACAAAACAAACAAAAAGTGACAATCAACAGTTACTTGCACAAGTACACAAACCCAATCATTAACACACTATTCAGCAGAATCACACACCCGAACAGAACAGTACACAAAAGCTTACTACTTCCACCAGAACAATAAACACACAAGCACGCACACTACAATCACACACAACGCATACACAGACATAAACAAAAACCAATAAAACTCATAAAAAACAAAAACCCAAAAAAATAATATCATTGTATTTTTCAAAATTTTCCAAAACTAAAATTTTCATAATTTTAATTTTTTGTCAAAATTTCTCATGGTTGGTATTTTTAAAAAAATTTTAAATTCTCAAAAATTATCAAAGCTGTCAAAATTTAGATTTTCTTTATTATTCAAAAATTTGTAAAATTTAAAATTTGAATAACTTTCAATAACAGCTGGGGACGAGAACATCGCTGAAGCCCTAGGTTTCCGCCTAAAAACGGAGATGTCCAGGATAAAAGGGCTGCATGGGGTAACTCCCGCGTATCGTGGTCAGCCTTTCCTGGGGTGGTTGATATGGACTTGCAGAGAAATCTGCAAAATACGAATCAATCAGCCTCGCCAAGGCGTCTACAGCAATGCTCTTGTCTGTTCAATCGCAAAAACCAAAAGTCTCGCTCTTTCACTAACGGATTCCAAGCGTTCCTTCCTCATTACGTTTCTTCGAATACCAGAACACACACCAAGACTACAACACAAATCCAAGGACTTGAAGCCAGCAAATCGCAAGAACAGAGCAAGAGTGCCGTCGTCACTAGCTCAATGAAGAAAACTCAATAGCTACAGCGAGAAGTGAGAACAGTACGAATACTGCGCTCGAATCGCCTCCTGCCTTCCTGCTCCGGCAGACGAAGCAGGGCCTAACAAGCCAAGCGTATCTCGATGCCATTGCCATTTCGATCCTCACTGAGACTATTAGTCTCCCCTTTTTACACTGTGTGCGTCTGTCTGCGTGGTATGAATGCGTGTGTGATAAAAACAAAGAATCGTGGAATGGGGTTTTTCCTATTGTTTCCCCATGTTACTTGCTTACCCTCACCATCCCTTCCTGGAAAACAAGTAACCAGTTCTATTGCCATCCGTGAGTAATTCTAAATGCAATACTCTTGAAAGGGAAAATCTAAGAAAGATCAGTTTTGTAGCGGGATAGCACTTGCCTCCTTATGAAAACACGGCTCGGCAAAATATCGGCCCATTTTGATCGAGTAGCGCATGCCGGGGGGCCTCAGAGACGCCCTGTTCTGGCGTTCGTAGCCCGCAAGTTTGTATATAATTAGGTTATGTTAAGCCGTGTATATAGTAAATTAGGTGTACATATAACCTTGTAATTAACCAAATGAATGTTGCTTGCTTGCTAAGGAGATATCCTCAAAATTCGTAGAGATGTGATATTAGTTGGTAAAAAATTCACATTGCACAGAAATCCACATCCGCAACATTTTTGCAAACTTCCATACAAATCCCTGTATAATATATCTGAAAGAGTATATAACAATAAAATGCATATCATGACATACCTAAAGAATGTACCTGTATAGTGGTACAGGGCTAGATCCGATCGGTTGTGAAATTAAAAAGTTGCAAACTGTGTCAAATAATTTTGGTCTCATTTATTACATTGATCACTGTATATGAGTATTTATACGGATATATCATTTAGCTCGGCTTTTGTGCCCAAAACTGACATTACCTGACATAACTTTATTATTCAACGTTATCAATAAAATTATCATAACAACACTTTTAGGAAGCAAAATGTGGCCGGAATAATTGCCTATACAGACTGGGTGAATTATCAGAAATGGAGGAATATTCATTGGCGCAGATTGTGTTTGTTACGATCCTATGGACAAACGAGGCATATCGTCCAACAAATGCTTCATATGGTAAGAAAAACACCCCTGAATAATCCGTTTCTATTATCACCGGGAGAGATAAGATTTTGGGATTCAAAGATTTTCATAAATATGCTGCAGATAAAGGTGACCCCCCAGAGTACTATATAATAAAAGTTGAAGACTATACTAGGCCATTTTGTTCCGATCTGAGGTGTGCGTCACTCCCGAAGCTGGTTCTACCTAAGTCGGTACCAATGGTGATGTTCATCTTGCAAGTTTACCAGTCTCTTCGTTTCTTTAGATTTCACAGTGGCTTAGTACCAAAATAGCTTCACATTAGGCTAGGTCTTCCAGATCTTCAACACATTCCCATAGAAGTTTAATATTTGCTCTTATGCCGATGCACTTTGGGCTGCCAGGCTATTAGAAGTATATGGTTCTTTTGTTTAGTCTCGCTTCAGTAACATAACTTCCGCCGTCAGTGTACGAGCAGGGAGCACGTCTCAGTTTACAGACCATTCTCTGTGATCCACGATCACAGTTATCAACGCAGATTCAGTAAAACATGTATTCATACCACCTATTGTCTAAATGTTTATTTAATCTAACCTACAGATACTGGCGTGTAAGTTGTGTAGAAAATAATTATTAAAATTAACAGGAACTCTTATATCTAATCAATTCAAAAAATGCTTTCTTGTCATGAAACAAGAATTTCAGCGACAAAGCTTGCTACCCTAATGTACGACATAATAAATAATAAGTACACTCTACCCGAAAATACAAAGTACGGAGTAAAACAATCACAAAATGTATAAAAAAAAACAAGTACGTCATACACATTTACACTACAGACTAAATAGCAAAAAAAAACTAAAAGTACGAACTAGTGTGCAACTAGAGTATGCTGTCAGTATATAAAGATTATGTGCCATATGCACCCACAAAAAAACACAATAACATGTCACAGAGATAATACAGTTACAATGGCGGGTCGTCATAAAACTCACGCATGTCATAGTAAGCCTTATCCAACAGGACTTTTCTCAGGTTTTTTTTTAACAGTTTTAAGGAACTTAATGATTTTATCCTGTCAGGTAAAGTATTAAAAATCTTTCTGCCTTCATAAAATATTGACTTCTTTGTTAATTCAGATTTTGGTATCGGCAGGGGTACATGCAACGTCTGTCGGGTTGTGCGCTCCGATTGACCACGAATGTTATGTTATTACAACAATTTTTAAAAATTAAAGTAATTTCAAGAATAAACAAGGATATCATAGTTAAAATTTGGAGAGCTCGAAAGTGCGGTCTGCAAGGTTCCCTTTGATGAACATTTGCAATGAAGCGAACCGCCTTCTTTTGTAAAACAATTATTAGACTCAGCAAGCACTTGGTAGTTGCCCCCCAGAATCCAATACCATACCTAAGACGAGACTCAAATAATGCAAAATAGACTGTCTGAGCAATTGTTGGGCCAAGTTCTGCTCTTAGGGTACGAATGGCAAAACACGCAGATCACAGTTTTTTACTCAGGCTCGCTCCCTGAGGGCAGGGGAATTATATGATTCTCGAATTTAAGTTCGCCATCAATGAAAATTTCCAGAAACTTTGTTGAAGTATTTTCTTGAAGAGGTTCCGTGGCCAAATTGATGTTTGGTTTTGCCAGATTAAAAGTAAGCAGATTGGCTTCACACCATTCTTTTATTTCAATAAGGTCCTCAGATATTTGTTGCCTTAAACTTTGGGCATTTCTGCTGTGCCATAGGAAAGAAGTGTCATCAGCAAATAGGGTAAATGTTCCAGAGATGTTGATGTGCACTATGTTATTAACATAAATTAGAAATAATAAGGGTCCCAAGACCGACTCCTGAGGAACTCCACACCTAATCTGCAACGACGATGACCTTCCGCCACCACTACGAACCACCTGAGTACGACCCTCAAGGTATGAACAAAACCAACCAAAAGCCGATACCCTAAAACCATATCGCTGGAGCTTCCGCAACAGTATTCTGTGATCCACGCGGTCAAAAGCCTTGGACAAATCACAGAACACTGCCGCAGTGGCCTCACCACCATTACGTCCAAGATACACTCCCTCCAAGAAACTGAAGATGGCGTTAAGAGACTCTTTGCCTTCTGAAAACCAAACTGATCACATGATATTATATTATGCGCTAATAAGTAATTCCATACTCTTTTCTTGACAACTTTTTCCATAACCTTAGAGAGACTAGGCAACAAGGAGATAGACCTGAAGCTAGATGGCTTATTCAAATCACCTCCCTTATGAAGAGGAATCACAGCAGATGACTAAACAAGAGGGGAAAAGCCCTTCAGACCAACTATGATATGGCCTAAGACAGAGCACTGAAGGGTAACTTCATTAATACCTCGGACGAAATGTCGTCAACTCCAGAGGATTTTTTATTCTTTATTTCAAGGAGGGCATCTTTTATTTCTTGAGGATTTGCAGGAAAAAAAGCAAAAGGAACCAGGTATATGAACATCCTTCAAGCTATCAAGGGAATCAGTAGAAGGCGCAATTCTACTAGTTAAGTTACCTGCAATGTTACAATAATACCCATTAAAAGTATCTGGATCTACACCAATATCATCATCAATATGTTTGGGTTTATTACGAAATTCATTAACCATTGCCCAGCTATCCTTTTGAATATTCTTAGAATATGTACGTTTCCTTTCGTAGTATAGACCAAGAATACTAAACTGTTGAGAAGCGACAGCCGGCGGCGGCGTCTTTGATCTTCCTTTGATCTCGGTGGGCCTGTTTTCGATAACCTTGAATGACTCTCGTTTGACATTAAAGCAGCATAATCCGAGAAGACAACGGTTTTGTCTTCTCGGATAATATCTTGTAGTACGGGAGCATAAGGAAGTAAATTATCTCATGAATCAGTAAATAAATCAAAATTATTTATTTAAAGAACTTATTATTTATACCTTACTTATAATAAGATATATCTATGTATAGATTTATAATATGTATAGGCTATATCATACATTAGGGATAGGATAGAAAAATAAACCAAATATACTCACAGAGCCGTTCCTGACGGGGCTGCAGCATGTGCACTCGCACGGGACGGCGGAGTTTAGGGGGCGGCATTTTATTTACAACAAAGTTTCTAAACCAGCTATTAAAAAATATGAATGAATAAAACACAGTATCATTTCAGATTTAATGAAATACAATTAAACTCTGGTTTACAAAAACGAATATTAAAAATATAAACCCAAGAACTACGTATTTGCCATATTTTGCTCATTCATTAAATTTAGTGGTAAATTGTTTCATTTTTCGACATTGTTCAAAAATTATATGTATTTTTGCAGCATCAGCTGTAAGGTGGGAGGTTTTGTGACTTAATATACCTATCTTAACTTTGAAACCGTCAATCGACACTCAATGGGAAAGTAGAATAAATGTAGGTAATTTAACTTTAATTTCAAATTTCAAACAAGTTTACAACAGTCCTAATGAAATAGTCGATAACGATAAAAGAGATATAAAAACGAGAAATATGACACAAACATTGGCGGAGAAATTTATTTCATTTAAATTTATCTGTTCATTGATAATTGGGCATGATCTTCTGTCAAAAGTTAACGTCTCAAAATCCTAAAATTAATCTTTGCGAATGTGTAACTGTTTCAAAAAATTTAATTAACGATTTTGATGAAAAAGGGACTAATATAAGTTTTGATCAATTTATCGAAGAAGCTGAATCACTAGCTGCAGAAATTAACATACTGCCCGAATTCCCTCTTGTTCGTCAGCGAAAAGTCCCACGTCATTTCTTGTACGAGTCAAATGACGAGTTCGCTGTTGATCAAAAACGAAATTTTAGAGTAAATTTTTATTTTAGTATATTAGATACAACAAAAATTCACTAAAAGAAAGGTTTTCTTTAGTAGAGGAATGTAACAGTTTATCTAAATGCTTATACGAATTTCACCAAATGGACCTGATTTTTTGCGAAAATCATGTATAGATCTGGATTCAGGGTAACTTCTCCTAACCAGGTTCGACGGAAATGAACTGTGTAACGAAATTTCATCTTTTAACGCCATTGTTATCACTTAAAGAGTCCAAACCTTACTCTATATTAAGTTATATTATCGACAATGATCTTACCTCCTGTTTTCCTAATTTAGCTGTAGCCTTAAGAATATTTCTTACATTACCGGTGACAGTGGCCTCTGGAGAAAAAAGTTTTAGTAAATTACAACTTATTAAAACTTTTTTAAGGTCTACTATGTCCCAAGAAAGATTGACGAGCCTTGCCACTACATATTTCAATTGAACAAGATATGCGCCAAAGCTTAGACCTATCAATTATAATACCTAATTTTACAGCTAAGATATCTCGAAGAGTTTTAGTTTAGTCCAACGGTATTCTAATGCATTTTAAGCTCTTATAACTCGAAACCGAATCAGGCTAAAAATGTTATTTTTAAGGCGACTTTTTGTACCCACACCATGCAGTATGTGCAAAAATAAATTCTAATTTAACAATAATCTTAAGTCTCTTCTTCTGTTTTTTAAGGGAAGGAGGGGGGTTGAGTTTCTTAATTATTTTTTACATATTTTTAAAGCACAGGTAAACATAAAACAGGGTATTATTTATAAATGCGATAAAATTTTTAATTTTCTGTTACATTTTTGTCATTTTTGTGTGTTTGTAAATCTCTATTAGAATATTTTAGTGTGTAGAAAATTTTTAACCGAATAAAAAACTTCAAAATAAAGAATTTGGGAAATTCAGAGCAAGGATGTAATAATTCCACCTTTTGCATTAGGCTTAATAATTGATGGGAAATTCCCTCTCCTAGAGAAATATCTTCAAACTTTGAAGTAAATATTTTTTCCAATTGATAAATAAAATTAACAAATTGTTCTGGTGGAGATTTTTGCGCGCCATAAATATCAGTTTCTGTTGTGAAAGCTCTTAAATGGATTAATAAATTAGAAACGTCTAAGTTTTTACATTCCTTTGCAAATTATTCACATATCTCGCAGCTATGTACAGGGTTATCCAACGAGGAATAGACAAGGCAATTTTTTGTCTTTCCCGGTACGTTTATAAAAAAAACTGAAATAGCCATCTTATGTAATTTTCTCCCGCGAATTCGGATATGTTCAGCAAAAAATTGAACATCAAATAAAAGTGCTAGGGGTCACTTTGATATTTTTTTAAATGGAACACCCTATATATTACTACTTTTTTGGACTCTCTAGAAAAATCTAAACACATTTTGTGTGTAATATCCTATACCTATCTTTAGTTGTTTACCAAATATTGACAGTTGAAAGTCGGGTATTTTGACACTTTGAGAGACTCTAAAATCTAAACCGCACAAGATCAAAGAAAACGGTTTGCACATTCCTATCTTAAGTTTTCATAAACTATCGAATGACAATATCTTCGAATTTAACCTGCGGATAAAATTAACCGAAACTTTTAAACCTCCGATTAAATTCAAAGTTACTATCATTCGATAGCTTATGAAAACCCAAGATAGGAATGTGCAAACCGTTTTCTTTGATCTCGTGCGGTTTAGATTTTAGAGCCTGTCAAAGTGTCAAAATGCCCGACTTCAACTGTCAGTTTTTGGTAAACAGTTAAGAATAGGTATAGAATATTATATACAAAATGTGTTTAGATTTTTCTAGAGAGTCCAAAAATGTAGTAATATACAGGGTGTTCCATATAAAAAATATATCAAAGTGACCCCTAGCACTTTTATTTGATGTTCAATTGTTTTTTGCTGAACATATACGAATGCGCGGGAGAAAATTACATAAGATGGCTATTTCAGTTTTTTTTTTTATAAAAGTACAGGAAAAGTAAAAAAATCGCCTTGTCTAGTCCTCGTTGGATAACCCTGTACATCAAGTACCTTTTTAATTAGATAACCGCAAACATAGCTGAACGCATTTTGAGTTGTTAGGCTTTCATTTATGTAGCTATAGTTTGGTAGAGTTATCGTATTAGTTAACTGATGTTCTTCATTGACAATATTTTCAGCTACATGTGCGGTATCAAAATTAATCAACAATTGATCAAAATCTTCTTGGCAGTTCATTTGGTCCGTATGGAAACAACTTTGCTAAAATAGCTTTCGGAAGGCGGTCTGAAACTGTATAAGGATGGGATTACCATTGTTACCGCTTTGTTGCCGGGCACTTCCAAAAGAAATTTCGATGCAATCTGTATTTATACGTCTTGTTTTTAAGTATTTAAAATTTGCTTTTGAAAGTTTTTCCCACAATTTGATAAGCCCATGCATTGTTACAGCCCAACATTTTGGAAATCTTACCCTGTTGGTTATGTCTTTGCCAATTTTGTCAAAAATTTTCATTTCAGACCAAGACAATAAAACATTTTTTAAAAATTTAATTTGATATTGAGAGCCTTCAAATACTTGCTTAAACTTATAGGATGGTCGTAAGGAGTACGAATTTAACACGTCAAATAGATTATTAAATAAATATAAAGCATCTATTGTACCCAAGGCATCTCCAGGAAGGGCACCCAAACTCATATAGGTGTTCATTCGTGTTGTGAATAGTTTAACTTTTCCTGACTGACGTCAGTTAGAAAAATATAATATTATTTTATTAGTTTTAAGTTAAATATTTTCATTCCAGAATAACCTAATGGTAGAAAAACATGAATTTGACAACTCAGTAACATACTAAAACTCGACTGTTACCTAAAAGGATAACTATTTATTAAATAGTTTTAAGAAATAATTTATATAAAAATAAATACTTACAGTTCTGAATTTCTGGGAAACGAAAATAAACTAAATCCTTGCCCAGTAACAACCGAACATCCCCTATAGACACAATTGTTACCCGAACTCGACATGCCTATAATTATTATTATTATATGCCAATCGAAAAAAACCAACAATAAAGCGAAAATACAGATCGTTAAAAAATGCACTATTAGCGACACAGCCACTTGGACTACAAAACAACTTATCTGTTGACATGACATATCTCGACACTGATGGACGGTGACGGAAAAGCAGCATATTTGGCGAATGCGCATACTAGATTGAAATTATTCTGTCGCTTCTCAACAGTTTAGTATTCTCGGGTATAGATTTTTGCAGTGTTTAGAAGCCTGCGATAAGTGTTACGGTATCTGTTGCAATACGCAGTGAACTTGGGGTCCCTACAAAACTTTCTAATGTAGGTCAAGGACCGTAAATTTGCCGCCGAGACCCTTAGACCCTTTGTAAGCCAAGAATTACGCTTTTTAGATCTAATTTTAATCCATTTAAGGGTAAATGCTCTGTTAAATTGTGAGAAGAGAATGAAACAGAGCAATGGATTCATCAGACAGGTGTATAGAACCCCAATTTACATTTCGACAGAAATGTTGAAAGTTCAGACAAGCAGCTTCATTAAATGTACGTCCATGCCTACGCTTCCTGCTTGACTCAAAACGATCAAAAATTACACTACAATTAACGGCTTCATGATCAGATATTCCAGAGTTCATCACTGAACAATAGGGGTTATCACAGTTTGAACACATATAATCAATCGTTGTGGCGGTTGAATTACAAAAGCGGGTGGGAGACTGTACATGCATCTGCAAGCCGTATGCTGTCAATAGACTTTTAAGATGAATAGTGCTCGCTGAATCCCTTTGACTATAGTCGATATTGATGTCCCCCGCCAACACCAATTTAGAATTTGGGGGAATTTCGCACAATAATGAATCTAGTTTATTTAAAAATTCATACACATTACCTGCAGGTGAACGATATGCACATAAAATATAAATATTATATTGTTTGCAAAAGTATAATGAAAATTCAAAGGTTTTTCTGTAAGAGTAAATTATTATATTTATCAATTTTTTTAAAACTGTAACTTCCTTTGGCCGAAATACGAGTACCACCATGAATGGATTCTTCTCTACAAAATAAAGAAATGGGTTTATAATCTGGCACGAGAAAACATTCATCTGGCTTTAGCCAGTGCTCGGTGATTAAAACTAAGTCAGGAAAATTATTCGCCTCTAATAGGATGTATAATTCATCACATTTATTTCTCAGTGATTGAACATTCTGCAAAATTAAGGTTAAGCGTTTACAACCCTTTGCTGTTTTTGACTCAGGGGATGCAGTTATAAAAAAATCACTATACATACCTGAACTTACATCATCCCCTGCCACCCACCACGTTGCCATCCTGAACATCCTGCGAAGCATGCGCGACAATAAAACTGCCCTCAGGGAGCGAGGCTGAATTGCCTCCATCAGAATGCACAGGACCACAATCACTATGAAATGCATTAAGCCGGTCCTCAAATTCATTAATCTCTAAATTTAGTTGAGTCGGTTTTATAAAAATCAATTTTTTTTTTGTTTATCAAAGTTGTAGTAGTCTAGGATGCAAGATAATAATTTGAAAGATGCGCCCTTGTTCTCATTTTCAATCCACTTGCCAAATTACTATAAAAAAGCACTAGATTTTCAGAAGTAGAATTGATGCTGAGAAAAAAGTTGTAAATTCTATTGTTAAATCTGTAGATTTTTAAATTGGTTTTATATGAAACAAACGTAAGGTACGGATAAGAAAATTAAGTTTGTATGAGGACATTCCTCAATGATATTTTGTATGACTTTTACCAGCCGGAAATTTATCGTTACAAAAATCATTTGACCCACCCATTATCACTACATAATCCTTAGAAGATGTAAAATTTTGTACCTGCGACCGCAAGTTACAAACAATATTGCCTAGACTAGCACCTGGCTTAAAAATATGTTCAATCTTAAAGTCTACTGTAGAGTATTTAGAAAAGCAAAAATTCAGAGTAGTGTTCAAATTTCTTCCATGGTCATCAGACAACACTAAAACTCTACTCACAGGCTGACCACTAGGCAGATTGGGTTGAATTATATGATCATCGTTGTTAGGAACAGTGGAATATTCAACCTGAACAGATTTGTTTACTTTTTCAAAATTACTGATATTAGTTGACAATTCACCACCCAATATTGGGATCTTGACGTTCATGCTCTGTTCTAAACTTTTTTTGAGAGTGTTTATCTGAAGTTCCTGGACGATATTGACATCCTCATTTAATTTTAATTTTGACCTGAGTTCAAAAATATCCGTTTCACTCATTCTTAGGTTTGACTCCAAGGTATTCTTTTCGTCTTCCAATACTCGAATTGAAGAAATCATTTGTCTATTTAGTATCTCTGATTCTAAAAGATCCTGTTTGGACTTGTCTATTTCTTCAGCATAAGTTAGAGCCTGCTGTTGCCTGTTATGCTCTTCCTCTTTGAACTTTCTGACTTCCCCGTTCAGTGATTCAATTATTTTAAGTTGATACTCCATTTTCTGCTGCAATTCTTTCTCCAGAGAACCCTTCTGTAACCGAAAGATAAACTTTTCTTTTTCCTTAAGTTTGGGTTTCAGTTTGTTGAGTTCTGTATCTTTATCGTCAATTCTTGTGAGCAGCTCCTCAATCTTATTATTTTTGTCGGCAAGCTCACGCCTAATTCTATCATATGCTTTACCCTCCATTATTTGCGTCATCCTTATCAAAGCCAATCTTGTAATCAGGGCAAAAGAATATTAGATTTCTCTGACCTAGGACCAAGCAATCCAACTCCGATACGGATATTCCCGAGCATTTCTTGCAAAAAGAATTTTTGCAAGCATCGCAGACGGCACCAAGGACTTCATTTTCCTTGGGCCTACGCTTGAATATGCACCGTGATTCACAGCTGAAACACTCCAGGTCCATTCTTATTCAGTAGTCATGCGAAAATTCTTTACAAGGGAATTCCCACACACAAAATACATAAATATTTACAAGTCGATAAAAAAATACAATGAAAGGAATTTTGTCACTTCCGTTTTTTTTACAATACACACTTCTATTAACCAACTGAAGCTGTTATATATACACTTTAAGCTGTTTTAGGTCCAATGGTAAACTTGTAAGATTTTCACCAATACGTAGAAAAAATGTATTTTCAGTTTAGGGGTGTGTCTCTGCTTTTTTTAAATGCTTTTTCTAATTTAGGTTGGTTCTAATGGACCAAATTTGGTTCTATACTCGGGCCACGATTTTACTCTACTCCAACTTACAACCGCTTTAGGATTGGTTAATGATCCACTGCTTCTTAGATACGCATCCAGATTGGTTTTCGAAGTGTATCAGGACAACCGTCCAAACAGCAACGACGAGAAAGGGATATATTTTAGGCTTCTTTCCAATGGGAATGACGTGACGAGACAAATAACCTTCTGTAGAAATATCATTAGCATAGATAAGAAAAATAGTGTGTGTAAGATCGAAGATATAGTGAGATTTTTACATGATGACTATTTTAGTTCATTAAATGTGACGAATTTTAAGGATGCATGTGTGAAAAAAAGTGAGAGAACTGTAGATAATGATTTCTTTCAATTTCGGTAAGCTCCTTCGGTTATCAATATGAGGTTTGATATTACTAATTTATTTGAGAATATTTTGCAGCATGCCCATAGATCGATTCATATTATGACACCTTGTACCATACGACGAAGATTTAGCAAATGATAAAAAGAGCCTTCGAGCCTTACTTGACTGTCATGCAATATTCATATTAATATTTATTAGAATTAAAGTTAAAAAAAATCTAAATTAGCATTTTAAAAATGGAATAAGCACAAGCTAGAGCATGTTCGTTTAAGTAAACTGATACATTTTTAAGATGTTATGTGGGTCTGTAATTTATCATGTGTTTCATCTTTCATCCACTGTATAATGTTAATCTTAAAAAGAAACGATAACAAATCTTTTTATTAATACAAACTGCTCCTACTTCTCGCACCAAATGAGATATTACAGACTATTAACTTGAAAAAAATTTACTAGAACTATATCAAGGAACATCCTTTTGCTGTCTAAGCACTGTTGGAATCCACCTACGGTCAATATTGAGCAGTAGGTAATCTGAAGATGACTGATTTTCAATATTAATTTAAAAACGAAAAATATATAGCACGAAAGTTTCGGTGGCATATAACTGATAAATTATCTGTATCTCTACGCGACTGACTCAATTCTTTTTACGGATCAGTATTTTTTACTTTCAAATATGAACATATCAAGGTGGCCTTTGAAGCAGAAAGTATTACCAATTTAGCTGTTAAATTAAAGTAGCACGGTCATCTTTTTGCCGCTAAATTACCCCATTTTATTTGAAACATTATTGGGTGGCTTAGCGCAAATAACAATTTTGTAGCTATATTTCTGATTCCTCTAAAATATATCATCATATATATCATTACACGAAGAATATTCTTTGTAAATCCCTAGATGAACTCATGTGCTTCATTTGGCAAAAGTACTTAACTCTCAGTGACTATTACACTATGCAAGTTCTACTGCCGTCTAACGTTAACTACTACAAAGTTCATTTATTGCATATCATAAGTGTCTCAAAGTGATTTTTGTTGTTAGCTTTGTTGGAAGACTAAAATTAATTGCTTCCTAAATATAAGTAAATAATGTCATATAGTATTTTCTAATATAAGTAAGGGAAATGATAAAAATAAAAGAAATAAACAGCAAATAATATATTATTATCAAAACAAAAATTACAAGTTTATGTGATTGTATTTCTAAATAATAATCACAGCATTCACATAAGGAAAAATATGATCGCATATCACCATTAACTATTTTAATAATAAAAATGAAACTGACATCTAATTACATATTATAATTAACCATGTTTGTATATAATAAAGCTGTTGATTTATATTTATGAGATGTTAACACAAAAATTTGCCAATAGTTTCAGCCTGCACTTTGTAAAAAATGTAAGTTTATTGATTATATTCTTAATCTAAAGACAAATTGGCTACAATATATAACATTAGTGTAAATATTTAAAATAGAAAAACTTCTTGACTGATTTATAATCAATTGAATTCAAGAATTATTACTTCACATATTCGTAATAAAAACGAGATGTTAAATGTATGAGACCAAAGCTTGCTACTTATCAGCACAAAGAGTAAATAACGCATGATATATGAGAAGTGAAGAAGTCTTTCTACTTTCTAGTAGTATAGACATTTCAAGGTTGTGACTACAGTACACATTTTTGTAGATAAAGTAGAAAAATAGATTCTATAATTAGACCTGTAAACCGCGTACGTATTAAATAAAACTTTATTGATCTGACGAAAATGTTTTTATAATTTCACGTACAATTTCAGACATCTGAAAATCCATTTGTTATAATATTTAGTATATATATTTGATGTATAAATAAAAACTTTCATAAAGAGAAATACATATATGGAAATTAGACAAAATTGTATAAACACCGCTGACAAAAAAGACAATAATGCATAATTTTCTAAGTATTTTCTCCCTGTCCGAAAGTGGTTTTATATAATTGTTCAGTAATTAGGCATAAGGTAATAAAATGTGATATCATAGAAGTTGTATTTCATAAGCAGATTAATTTGACTAGCATTGCACATCACATTATCTTTTAGCAGTTTTTCAGTTATTTTATCAATAAATTCCCTGTCCTATTAGGGTACGGAAAAATATTCAAAAATCGAACAAGAATGGTTAAATTCTAACAAAGTTGCGTCATTCATAGTTCTGAATACAAACCTAAATATTAGAGATATAGAAAAGGCGAAAATCTAAATCTAGTGTTTGTTCAATAAAGGCTCACATATGTGTAATTTTATGGGTTCTATCTTTTTATTCTTCACTAAGCAGTTCTTCACACATTTGGGAGTTTTTGATAATGCAGGGTCGTAACGAGGATCGTTGGGCCCCTGGACAAGCCGAAAGTTTTAAATTTAGTGAGAAAATCCCTATAAAAGTTACTAAAATGCATCAAAATGGAACAACCTTCAGCTGCATTCAACTTGCCGTTGATCGCAACAACAGTTTCTGCTGCCACTACAGAGGCTGTATATGTATATGTAAATAAATGAAAATGAAAAAAAAAACTGTCCAAAGCATATTCATTTTTTAGATGTAAAATATAGTAGATGTTTGATATAAATGCATTCATGCAATACTAATTAAAACCAATGTAAGTGGAGAAAATGTTATAGCTTATTAAGTTTTTCCATATGTCTAAGATGAACAATAAAATTGTATAAAATTTATGCACAAACAAACGTATAAAATTGCAATAAATGGGAAAAGTGATAATTGAAATAAAAAAAGAACATAATTCGATAGATAATAACTACCATATCTGCGTCTGCCTGACGAGGAATTAAAACAAAAATTTATTTTAAATGTGTATAAAAAATTGTTTTAAACGGGTTTCTTAGGTTATTGCTTTATATATTGAAGGATACAGTTTTAAAATTAAAGCCACATACACCAAGATTGAAAAAGAGTTGATTGTAGTTAGAAGACGTTTTGTCGCAGATTAAGCACGAGGAAAAATTTTGATCTAGAGAATTTAAGATGTAAATATTCCGAAAATTTAGGTATATATCTTAAAAATTATGATTCCTGCTACAGGAAATCTTTTATACTGCTACAGGTATAGTTTTTCTGTTAAAATAAGTTTTGCATTTTGTCAAAAGATCGATTCTAAATACATTAATCCACATGCAAGGATTAAAATCATATCTATCTTCACCATGAGTTAAAAAGCTTTTTTCATCTGCTCACCCTTGAACTTTCCTGTTTCATTAAGCCTGTCGACCCTAAAGTTTTGTAGAGCTATTGTACTGTACTCTCTACCAAGGAGAACCAATATCTTGATTACGCCAGCTTTGCAATAAAAGTTTCAATTAATAGCATTTTCACCTGATCACTAGGGTTGCTTATAAACAATCTTCTACCTTTCCAAATCGTATACTTTTCTATTTCTACAAAGTTGCTTGACTTTCCTGCTTTAGAACATGTTTGTTATAGGCTCCATTCATTTGTTCTAAGAATATGAATGTTAGCACGGTGTGCGGTCCTAAACGGAAGTAGTACGGGAAGAAGCCTTTCCATAATGCAAATACTCCTTCATTTTTTAGGATTTTACCTAGAACATCTAGCGGTCCCTTAAATTCCGGTTTTCCATCTATGGTCTTCATATTTTGTATTCTAAAATGTTTTTTGTTTGTAGAAGTTTGTAGATAAACAAAAACGGAAAACTGAAACAGCTAACAATTCATCCAATTTCATTTCTTACCTAGTTTTCGCAATGTCCACTGGCATACTAGCAGCAGTAGTTACGAGACCGGAAATCATGGATGCCAAGAAATGCAAGAAAATACCCTCATGGAAATACCCTGTTCTGACTAAGTATTGTTTTGCTTGAGAATAGCTTGCAAGCTGAGCAGCATTAACGACCATAGCTCTTCCCATGGTAGGTACAGCACCTCTCCATAGAGTTAAGATACCTAAAAAATTGAGGTTTTATAAAATGCAATGACTTTAGGGTGAAGAGATCTCTCGTGGCGGAAAGTGGACCAAAGAGGATGATTTAAATATCAGTTCTCAAAATATTAATATGATCTCATACACTTGAAGGAAGAAGCCGGAGGAGTTTTGAGCTCTTGTCAGGGCGAAAAAAATGGATCTGGTGAGAAACATATATACACACAACATCGAAAACTACATTTGCGGTAGTTGAATGGCAAAACATGGGGGTCTGAACCCTAAAAACGATACACTAGCTTTACGCCAGAGCAATCTAAATTATAGCAAGAAATAACCAAACTCAATTTAAAGAAAATTCGAAGATTATATACATTACCTTCCTCTCTGTAAATTCTAAAAAGTGCATCAAAAACATTCTTGTAATTTCTTTTTTCACCCAGAGGCAGCCTGCCGTCAGCAGTCATTCTAATCAATGCTACCTCTGCGGGAGTACCTGAAACACACATAGAACATGAAAATACTGAACATGTTTAAGGACTATGCATAAATAAGTCTGAACAATTATAAATATCTTGGGTCATTTATTATGTAAGTATGTTAAGTCTATGATGAATTTATTCTTGTACCTTGACAATTAAGTTTTTTTTATAATTCTTTTTTTATATTTTCTTTTATTATTATATCTTAGTTACAAAAGATTTATAAAAAGTAAAGCATTTTACCAAATAAAACCACGTTTAAATTAAATCAAAATATGACCAGGTTTATCACAATAAACCTTCATAAAAAAATAACATAAAAGCAGTGGCGGCTATTCAGCGGAAGTAGGGGAAGTGCCACTTCCTCAAGATATTGTAATTTAAAGAAATGCAATTAATTCATTCATCAGTAAAATAATATAGTTTTTAAGATTCAATGATAAAATGTTCTTAGTTTAGGAATAATCTGTTTCCCGTTACCCCTCTAATAACTAATAATTCAATTATTTTCAAATATTAAAATCAAAGCTTCATAAAACAAGAACAAGAATCTCTCCACCTGCACATTGCCCGTTAACTCCACTATTGAATAGAACAGACTAACCCAAACTAACCCAAATGAAAATGTATATTTCTTTTCGCGTACGCGCCGATAGCAGTGACAACTTCATTATCATTTGTGTAGACCTTTATGGAAGAGGTATCGCTCGAGAGCCGTCGAGTCATCAAAAGTATAAGCGCAACTAGTTGGTTGCCATGGCAACGATGACGTCGTAATGGTCGTACATTTGTTTGGTTTGCAAGGATTGGAAGACCTGGCGGTAGCACTTCCATTCTCAGATCAACGCGAAAGCACGTTGTTTCGTTTATTGCGAGTTTATTAGGGGACATTCCGCCGTGGATTCTTGAAATTATTTTTTATTTTCATTCAACGGTTGATCCATTATAGTATTATACAAGATATATTTTCTATACAGGGTGCTACAAATTTGTTTCTTTGTATGGGTATCTCGAAAACCGTAAGAGATACGAGGTCGGTTAAATTGGGGCAAAGTTGCGCGACTTAAGGGTGATTGACATGCCATCCAGAACTTTAGAAAATTCCACCTACTTCCGGAGATATCCGTAAAAAAACGAAAATCATCTATTTTATTTTTATTTTTTCCTGCCTTTGTTTGGAGACATAAAGTAAAATAAATGTCACATTCTTATTGCCACTTTTTCTTCTCTACAAGTTGGCGGTATCAAATGTTAAATCCGACGTTTCGCTTTCGGGCTCTCTTCATCAACTTCATTTTTTTAAATACTGACCAGGAATTTTTATCTACTTTTTAAAAAGCCTTTGGTCTTCCAAAACCAACGATGTATCGCACTTGTGAATAAATCAACAAATCTAAATTTTTTTCCATAAGAGATAATGTGTTAGACAGAGATGGGGCGATCTTTTCTGACCCGATTTCACTTATGACAATATTTGTTACCACTATCGGACAAGTATGATACATCGTTGGTTTTGGGAGACCAAAGCCTTTTCAAAAATTAGATAAAAAATCCAGGTGCGTATTTAAAAAATTTAAGTTGATGAAGGGGGCCCGAGAGCGAAACGTCAGATTTAAAATTTGATACCGCCAGCTTGTAGAGGAGAAAAATTGGCAATAAGAATGTGACATTTATTTTACTTTATCTCTTCAAACAAAGGCATGAAAAAATAAAAATAAAATAGATGATTTTCGGTTTTTTACGGATATCTCCGGAAGTAGGTGGAATTTTCTAAATTTCTCAATGGCATGTCAATCACCCTTAAGTCGGGCAACTTTGCCCCAATTTAACCGACCACGTATCTCTTACGGTTTTCGAGATACTCATACAAAGAAACGAATTTGTAGCACCCTGTATATTCTAGTTTTAGTGTGTTATTCGTAGACATTTGTATTAGCAACAAAATGATTTGTTGCTAATACAATATGAATATATTTTATTTTTTGATGATTTACCTAAAAAATACCGGTAATAATTATTAACAAATTTTGGCAGTTTGGGCGTGGACCTCAAAAATTTTTCGCTCTTCCCTCTATCGATGTCGGCAGCTCTTCCCCACTTTTCAAAGCCGCGAGCCGCCACTGCATAAATGGTAATTGGACAAGTAACAATATTAGATCGATTTAACATAAAAGAGACGGTTTTTTGTACATGGTTTGTACAAGCGGATCTTCAGGGTAAGCTAGTTTAACTAAAACAGAGTTTTATCCGCAATATCGAAACTTAAGTTTTGCACATCATAAAGAAATGATTAAAACAGTTGAAACGTCGAGTGCAAAAATTCTGTTTCGATATTGTGGATAAAACTCTGTTTTAGTGCATTTCTCGAAGGTTTCAAACACCAAAGTACAAATGTACTTTTATATCTGCGAATCACTTTAAAAGGTCCTTTACATGGTTGTTGCAAGTTGTGAGTTTTTTTTTGTGATTCGTATGAAAACGTATATTTACAAGAACTTGAGTCTTCATACATGAAAATCTTATTATTGGTTCTAATTCGTGTAGGATTTGATTTAATAATATCCATATAGGATTTTAGCTTTGAAACCAGTAGAATCTGTAATATCTGAGGAAGAAGAGAACATTTCACCAGGAACGCGTAATGTTTGGCCCCTAACCAATTCAGTTGATGAACGTTTTAAATCATCTCTGAGTGTTGTATGAAAACCCAATAAAATTATAGGAATTTCATCAGACAGTTTTGTCTGGACTTTAAGCTCTTAAATCTGCAAAAACGTTCTACTTTTTCATTACTTTAAGAGTGGTAAGTATTTGTATGAATTTTGTGTGCACCAAGGAGATTAGTAAGCTCAGTAAACATTTTACTCTTGAACTGACTTCCTTGGTCTTATAAATGAATTGTGAAAATTGTATTTTTGCTATTGTATTAGCATTAATATTTTTAATAGGATAAGCTTCTGGTGATCTGCTGAAGCGATCTACCACTGTCAAAAAGTAAGTGTTTCCATTGAATGGAAGAAATGGACCAACTAAATCTATATGTATGTGTTCGAAACGAGAGGTTGCTTGTGGAAATTTACCAAACTCTGATTTTGTGTGTAGAACTACTATAAATTATTGACAACTAGTACATGTTTTAGCCCAAAAAGAAATGTCTTTATTAATTATTTGGCCAAACATATTTTGAACATACTATTTTACGAGTACTACGAATGAAGATATTAAAAGACAATTAACCAATCTACGAAAATTTTTTAGGTAGAAACGGTTTGTTAGTACCTGTAGATGTTTCGCACCAAAATATATTTTGAAAATAGAATTTCTACTTTTTTATGATCAATTTTGTTATTTAATTATTGATTTTCATTCAAATGTTGAATTTCTTCGTCCAAATCTGGTTCAGAGCTGCTGCTGCTAGTCTCATTAAGACTTACTGGGCGACCGCAACACGGTCGTAGCACAGTCCTATATGTGTAAAAATGTAAATCAGGGCTTCAGTGCGTTTTATATGGAACATTACAATTTTTTGATGTACCTACAGTAAAAACGACACGGTAGGTGCACAGTCGGTGCATGATCGACATGTGAAAATCAAGTTGCGGCTAATTCTAGCGCAGGAACCAGCGCTGATGCCAATTATTTCACTTTTCGTATGACCCTCCGCTCGCTTCGCTCGCTACGGGGGCTCAAGAAATGGGAACTAACCAGGTGCTAACCGAATCTAACCCAAGACATACCCAAAATCAAGAAATTACTCTTTAGAAACATAATCTTCAAAAATAATAAAAAAAAGCAACGGGGTTTGAACTCGAGCCGTCCGGGTGAGAACCAACCATGTAAACCACTAGACTACGAGAGCTCTTGCCACAAATTGATTGCATCACGAAGACATATTGTAATACGAGATGGATTTCATAATTGACAACAACGCCGATTCCAGCGCTAGAATTAGCTGCTTATGAAAGTCAGCCTTTGATTTTATCTATTTTCTATTAGGTAGGTGTGGGCAGTGTTGCCAGATCAGTTTTACAGTTAGGTAGTAGATTGATGTAAAAAAAATAGTAGATTGATTAAAAAAATAGTAGATTACAAATTCACTGTCTAGCTTTAAAAAAAACATACTTATATTCATGGTAAAACTGAAGTAAAGCAGAACTAATACCACTAACCACTAACAGTAAACTAATAACACCTGTTATTCAGTCGGGTTTGAGTAAACACGCCGACACAGACACACAACTGACAAGTCGTAAGTAAAATGCTAATGAGATTATTGACATTTAAACGATTCTAAGAACGAGCCGGTGAATCCCTTATATGTATATATAGAACTAGTGGTGGTGGTGCCATCTTTTAAAACTGCTTAAAAATAGCAACGTAATTCCACTTCACAAAAATAATTAAGATGTTATGTTAGAATTTTAAGATTTCTGTTTAATTTTTTAATTTTTTCTTGTAGTTTTATGATATTTATTCAAGTATTCTGTTTTTCTCTAAATAATAGTAGAATTTACCTTTAAGCTGGATTTATAGATTGACATAACATAAGCATAGCATAAGCATAAGAAGTTAAACATTCATATTTAAGTTAGGCAATTTATAGATCGACATAACATAAAACACAACATAAGCTTGACATAAGAAGTTGACCAATATTCAACTTCTTATGTTATGTGCTTATGTTCGACCAATGAAAACAGAATTTTAATAATATTTACCTTTTGAGAGAATGACATATGCGATGTTCAATAAAATTTGGCGTTTTGGCTTTATGAGTGCTTGTTCTTTTTGAGAACGGTAAGGATTTATAAATTAATGTACATAAGACTCTATAATATACTTCTTTAAAACATTTTAAACAAAATTATGAAATTTGTAAGGTTAGTATTTTCGATATACGGCTCAGGCGCAACATAGCACAAGCCCATTTTATAAATCGACCATTTCTTGTAATGTGCTTATGCTATACTATGTATATGCTATGCTTATGTTATGTCAATCTATAAATCCAGCTTTAAGAAAGTAGAATAGTAGCCAAAGGTCAAAAATAGTAGATCTACTATAAAAATAGTAGATCTGGTAACACTGGGTGTGGGCATGAGATTCCCCATGGAATTTTGTTCACTGCGTGCGTAATAGTATTTGTTTTTTTCCTTTGGAAATAGCGCAATCTGCGTAATAGAAAGTACCCGATTGTAATAGATCTGTTAGGGGTAGGGTTGCCCATATATGTAATATATGGGGTTGCCGATCTAGAATCGATCTTTTGGAAGATCGATTTATTTAAGTTAAAAAATCCATCTTTTGAATCGATTCTCTTCGGGTCGATTTAATCGAAGATCGATCTTTTCAAAAGCGATTTTAGTATCGATGCTTACAATTTTATGTTTATGAGTATGACTGGTATTTTAGGGTTTCAGCCTCGTCAAAATTAATAAAGTATTGAATGCAAATAATATGCGATACAGGCTAGGCTATCGGCAACATCGTAATTGCAAATTCTTAACCATATTATTCCGGGAATTTGGATTTGGATCGATCCCAGGAATCGATACTTTTCTGAAAGATCGATAACCCTAGTTAGGGGTGGCAACATTAGTCACGACTGTCACGTGACACGTGGCAGTTGTGACAGCACAAAACACATGAGTGTCTCGCGAGAGCTTTACTTTGGCTGCCGTCAAGGTAAAAGCGTCTCCAGCGCCATCTAGTGTAAAGTGGCGATGACTCGAGCGATTTATTTTTCATTCGATGTTTTCGCGATGCAATCAATTTTCAGCATGAGCCGACGTGGTCTAGAGGTTTAGATGGTTAGGTCTCAATTCTGTGGCTATCGGCGGCGGCTCAGGTTCAATCCCCGTTGCTTTTTTTTTATACGGTTAAGTTTCTAAACAGTTTTCTTCTTGATTGTGGGTATGTCTTGGGTTAGATTTGGTTAGCAAACAGTTTTTGAAGTGAAACTTCTTAACGCGCGCCGGGAGTAAAATTTGAAGGTCGCGAACACAGCGGGCGACAGACGATGAGGGAAACGGCCTGGCGGAAGAAAAATATGAGCATATTGTTAATAGGAAATCTTTGTTAGTTTACAAGATAAAAATATGGGATTTGCTCTATTACCTTGTCAAGACATAAGCGAAACTTTTATGAAGAATAGTGTTTTTTTTCATATAGGCCTTCCTTTTTTGTTAATTGTGTCTTATATTTAAAAAAAACTACTTTTCCGTTAAGATATGTATAAGGCTAGGACGTATAATTATTGGGATATCTTTGTTAGTTTACAAGATAACAAATGGGGTTTGTTCTATTACCTTGTCCAGACATAAGCGAGACTTTAAATTGAGTGGTATATTTAAAAAAACACTTTTTAACCAAGCCGAGGCTAGGGCGTTTAAGTTTAAGAAGTTTCACTTCTGATATGTGCACATAGTGCACACGCTTTTTTTTTTATTTTGGGTATGTCTTGGGTTACGTTTGGGTTAGCACCTGGTTAGTTTCCTTTTCTTGAGCCGCCGTAGCGAGCGGAGGGCCATGCGAAAAGTCAAATATTACTTATTGTAATATATATGCAGCAGCTTGCATGTGTTTCCGCGAATACATTCACAAAGAATCCCCCTTCTTTGAATGAATTTGATGTCTGTATCTGCATTCGTAACATTCGACTTTGACGGCAGCCAAAGGGAAGCTCTCGCGAAACACGCGTCAAAACACAAACAAGTCCCAAGTGTGACAGCTGACAGCGTGACATCGCAAGTCATCCTCTCACCTCTGTCTTGTGTCACATTTGTATTTTTTAGTTGAGCCTGGTGAGGATATTTTATTCTTTATCATCTATACGAGTCCTACATTAGCGGCTAGGTCGCGCCGGTCTAGAATCGTTCCCGATGACGAAATACTGCGTGCGACGCCTCCCTCTCTCTCTTACGACTCCAACGCCATCTAGTGTACGTGGCGATGACTCGAGCGATTGTATTCGCGCTATGTCTTCGTGATGCAATCAATTTGCAGTATAAGCCTTGGTGGTCTAGGTTTAGATCGTTGGGTGTCGATATAGTGTCTATCGGCGGCGACCGTCGGCTCGGGTTCGAACCCCGTTTGCTTTTTTATATTTTTTTACGGTTAAGTTTCTAAACAGCTTTTTTCCTGATTTTGGGTATGTCTTGGGTTAGTTTGGGTTAGCAAACAGTTTTTTCTTGATTTTGGGTATGTCTTGGGTTACGTCTGGGTTAGCCCCTGGTTAGCTTCCTTTTCTTGAGCCCCCGTAGCGAGCGGTAGCGAGCGGAGGGCCGTACGAAAAGTGAAATATTACTTATTGTAACACGTGCCCGTACTTTGTATGCACTTATTACGAAATATACAGCAGCTTGCATGTGTTTCCTCGAATGCATAACACAATCGTGTCGGGAACGATTCTAGACCGGCGCGACCTATCGACTAGTGAGTCCTACCGCCTGACAAGCCCTGGGCTCTGGGCTCACGCGCGCATCACAAACACATTTCTGACTAACATGTGTTTACGGTCAAGGAAATTGCTTTGAGCAGGTCTCGTGGCGCAGTGATCAGATTCTAAGCTTGTGAAGGGATGGCTCGCGTTCGATTCCTGTCGATGGCAAGACTTTTTAAAATATTTTATAAGGTTATGTTTGTTCCTTTTTTAGATTTGGGTTAGTTCTGTTTGGTTGCGCCCCGGAGCAAGATGAGGGCATCGCATGAAGAGAAAGAAATATGCGCGCGCAAGCAGAGGACTCGTCAAGCGAAAGGACTAGTGTAGATGGTTAAGAATAAAATGTGTGCGATCCGGGCCTGTTGGTCGAACGGAGACAGGGTTGAACCCTAGATTTGATCCATTTCTCAAAATCATATGTCAAAAAAGTGATCCTTTATTCCTGATTTTTCAAAATATTAAAATGTAGGTGGTGACTAGAGTCTAGGTCCCAATGGCAGCCGGGCGCCCGACAGCATTGTCATTGTTGTGAGTTGTTTACTATTTTAGAATGTTTAATATTTCACTTCACGCATGGGGCGTAACCTACAAAAACCAACCCAAAGGCATGCCCAAAATGAAAAAAAACCTTTTACAAACATAATCTTAAGAAAATAAAAAAAAAACTGATGGGAATACAACCCGGGCCGCTGTATCACAGATACAGCATCTAACCACTGGACCACCAATGAAGTCGGAAGCAATTGATTGCATCGTAAAAGCATGGGTAAACTAGCATTGTTTTACCGACTAACATTGGCAAGACTGTCTGGCGCCCAGTTGCCATTCGGACCTAGACTTAAATACTCGCGTCTGCCTACAGCAAATCTTCGACCTTCGGACCTGCGCATTTGGCAGCAGCCCGGTGTGCGGACGTTCTAATATTTCACTTCACACATGGCTCTCCGCTCGCTTCGCTCGCTCCGGGGGCGCACCCAAACAAAACTAACCCAAACTAACAAAAGGCAATGCCCAAAATCTAGAAAAAACAACTTTGAAAACTATATGAATTAGCACGTATGCATGCGCGAAGGCTCAAAATTGCTGTAGGTAGACGCGAATTACTTAAATTAGGTGGTGTGTAAAAAGTGTGTATTTGTAAAACTAAAAGCGTGCAATTTGAACAGCTCGTGCAATTTCACAAATTTACATCGGCAACACTGTGTTATATTATGTTATCTATATACAGTACAGTACAGTACACTGTACAATAGAGCTTATATTACATATTACACGGATACACGGATTGGCATTATAAGATCCTTTACACAAATAGTGCACTATATAAAAATCGGCCTTTCCCATTGGTCGATCCGCATGGCCCTCCGCTCGCTACGGGGGCTCAAGAAAAGGAAACTAACCAGGTGCTAACCCAATCTAACCCAAGACATACCCAAAATCAAGAAAAAAAGCTGTTTAGAAACATAATCTTTAAAAAATAATAAAAAAAACAACGGGGCTCGAACCCGCGTTTTCTAGGTGAGACCCAACGATCTAAACCTCTACACCACAAGAGCCCTTGATAGAAATCGATTGCATCACGCAGACATCTCGTAATACGATATGGATCGACCAATAGGAGGGGTCGATTTTTACATAGTGCACTATTTGTGTAAAGGATCTTTAAATGCGACAAAGAATATCGTTCGAGCTACCCAATTGATAGGCTCAATCGTGTGTCCTTGATTAGTTACGTGGGCTAGGGTTGCCGATTTAGAATCGATCTTTTGGAAGATCGATTTTTTTAAGTTAAAAAATCGATCTTTTGAATCGATTCTCTTTGGGTCGATTTAATCGAAGAACGGTCTTTTTAAAAGCGATTTTAGATTTTTAGAATCGATATTTACAATTTTATGATTATGACTGATAATGATATTTTCGGGTTTCGGCCTCGTCAAAATTAATAAATTGTTGAATGCAAATAATATGCGATACAGGCAAGGCAATCGGCAACATCATAATCGCAAATTCGTAACCATATTATTCCGGGAATCCTCCGCGCGCGTTCGGGAGAATTCTAAAATGCTAAGCTAACTGTAATAGTGTCACAGTTTATACCGTACCCGTACGGTATAAACTGTGATACTGCATCGGTTATCGTGCCGCGTGCGTATGACGTATTTAATAACCTAGCCATTATATCATTTTTTCTTTTATCATTGTGATTCAATTGAGGATGTTTCAGTGAGCCTATTTTGACATATTTTTTGAATTTTTCTTCGTGGTTAAATTGATAAAGACTGTTATTTCTCTATTTATGATTGCTGTTTGCACTGAATGATGTATGTAAAACATTTGAAACAATAGTCCAGTTATTGCTCGTTTTGTAAGCTATAGTGCAGCAGTATTTTAATATAGGTAAGTTGGTTTTAAGTACTTTTAATTATATTTTTAATAGAATAGTACCTATGTGGCGTAATACGTTGCACCTAATCATTAATATTAATGCATCGCAAATTCTTAAGTATTGTTATTAACTAACTAAAGATCGATTTTCTTAAAGATCGATTTTACTATATTCGATTTAATCGCGAATCGATTCTGTTGCTTTCGATTTGGATCGATCCCAGGAATCGATACTTTTCTGAAAGATCGGCAACCCTAACGCGGGCGGCATTAGGAGAGGATAGCTCCCAAGATGCATTCCGTTTACTATTGGTCGAAACAATTGGGCGGGACTTTAAGCCTTTGTTTACTATTTTAGAATGTCTAATTTTCACTTCACGCATGGCACTCAGCGCGCTTCGCTCGCTACGGGAACCCAACCAACAATAAACTAACCTAAGGATACTCAAAATGAAGAAAAAAACATTTTACAAACAAAACCTCAACAAAGTAAAATAAAAAAAAACACGCTTTGCCACTGCCGGGAATTGAACCACTGGACCATTAGGCATGCTGAAAACAATATAATTTATTAAACATTCTAAAATAGTAAACAAACGCTCTAAGCCCCGCCCAATTGTTTCGACAAATAGTAAACGGAATGCATCTTCAAACTACCCGCTACCCGCTAATGGCTGCAGTGATTATTAGGTGTTTTTCATTCACCTGCACTAAGTATACCTTTTGCACCAACCCTTTTTCTGTCTCCGGTGCACTTGCACTGAGTGCTATTTAGTGCAGCACTTTTTCCACCGACTATTTTGTTGGTGTAAGTTGGTGCAGGATGGTGGGACAATGGCGAACTGGCGGAAAAATAGTAAACAATTTAAAACTTAACCTACAATTTTGTTAAGCTGTTGCTGTCCAAGGCCCAAGACAATTTTGTAAGAAAATCATGAAAAAGACAATAATACTTTGCGATCACAACGGTGAGATGGCTTTTTCTTTCGCTGCTGCACGATTATTTGGTGGAGCTACACTGACACTGACGTACGCCAAGTGCAGTTGGTGTAGGTGAAAGAAAAACACCTATTTTCTATCCGTGGCTGTGGCTTTAGCAGTATGTACATATTTATTTATACGTACCTGTACCAGACTGACCGTAAAAAAAAAAACAAGAATATTAACATACTAGCAACGCTGCATGAGGCTTATTTTATTTAGAAAATAAAATGTGGATGTCATACATTTGTCTAAGATCATGAAGATCAGATCGTAGAGGCGATCTGGTTCTAAAAAAATACTCGCGGATGCTGTGACAGTATCATTTCATTCCATGCGTGCGCGCGCACCTGCGCGTCATGTCTTCGTGATGCAACCAGTCGTTTGTATGTGCTCTGGTGGTCTAGGGGTTTGCATGATTAGCCTTCACTTCGGCGACTCGAGTTCAAACCCCGTCGGTGTTTTAACTTTTTTTTTTAAGGTTATATTTCTAAACTGTTTTTTTCTTGTTTTTGGGTATGGCTTGGGTTAGATTGGGTTAGCACCTGGTTAGTTCCCTTTTCTTGAGCCCCCGTAGCGAGCGGAGGGCCATTCGAAAAGTGAAATATGCGAAGGAATGAAATGATACTGTCGGAGTATCGTCGAGTTAAAAAAATGGATTCTTCAAAAAAGTCGTATGTGTGAAAATCGATTTAAAAAATCGAGAGTCGTATCTACAAAAATCGATCTTTTGAAAAATCGATTTAAATCGCACACGCCTATAACGTTTTTTTGTGGGGGTCAGTGTTGCCAATTAGCGTGTAATTACACGCTTTGTGTGCGTTTTGATCGCCTTGCGTGCATTTTTCGAACACTCTCAAAAAGCGTGTATTTTGTGTGTAATTTCACAAAAAGCGTATAATTTGCGTGTAATTTTGTAATTTGAAAAACCCTTTTGTTTTTTTATGGCTTTCCAAGCCAAAGCCACGGCCACTTCTTTACCGAAATACCATTGCTATCTATTGTAATAAAAAATAAATAGGACTAGACGTGCTTTCCTGTTCTGATTTACAAATTCAACGACATATGTCGGGCTATGACCTACTATACGGCACTTCAGTTTGCAGTTTTGTCATTTCCATCAAGGCTTTGCATTTATCTATATTTTCTATTAAGTAAGTGTCGTGACGTCGTGACTGTCGTGTTAGCACTGTCACCACCTAAACTTGATGGGCATGGGACTCCCCATGGAATTTTGGTACTTACTACTTTGTTCACTGTGTGCATAGTATTATTTGTTGTTTGTTCGTTTTTGGTGTTACTTATTCCTTTCGTTGTGCTATGCATTGTGCGGCTTATATTAGTGTTATTTGTTATTTTATTTTTGTGTTTAATATCCAAATAGCTTAATAGAAAGTACACGATTGTAATAGATGTATTACTATTATTGTAATAGGGGTGACAACACTAGTCACCACGACTGTTACGTGGCAGTTGTGACAGCACAAAACTTTAAAGCTGAGCTTTATCCACAATACCGAAACAGAATTTTTGCGCTCGACGCGCGTTTCACTAACCAAGTTAGCATCATCAGGAGATGATTAAGATTAAGTTTTAATCATCTCCTGATGATGCCAACATGGTTAGCGAAACGCGCGTCGAGTGCAAAAATTCTGTTTCGGTATTGTGGATAAAGCTCAGGTTTAGTGCATGTTGCCGAAGGTTCCAAACCCCAACATAGCACAAAACTTCCCCTGTCAAAGCAAAATACAAACCCAAGTGTGACAGCTGACAGCGTGACGCCACAAGTCATCCTCTCACCTCTGTAATGTCTTGTGTCACATTTTTATTTTTTTGTTGAGCCGGGCGCAGATACTTTATTCTTAATCATAGCCTGACAAGCCCTGGACTTTCGCGCGCATCACAAACACATTTCTGGCAAACATGTCTTTAGGGTCGAGGAAATTGCTGTCAGCGCGTCGCGTGGTTAGGTTCTGTGCTTGTGAAGGGATGGCCCGCGTTCGCTTTTTTAAATATTTTTTGATTATGTTTGTTCCTTATTTTAAATTTGGATTAATTCTATTTGGTTGCGCCCCGGAGCGAGCGAGGCGAGATGAGGGCATTGCATGAAGTGAAAAAATTTCGCGCGCAAGCCCAGGTCTCGTCAGCCGGAAGGACTTGTGTAGATGGTTAAGAGTAAAATGTGTCCGAACCGTGCCTGTTGGTTGATCCGCTCGCTCCGGGGGCGCAAGCAAACAAAACTAACCCAAACTAACCAAAGGCAATGTCCAAAATCAAGAAAAAAACAATTTTGAAAAATATATGAAAAGCATGTACGCATGCGCGAAGGCTCAAAACTGCAGTAGGTAGACGGGAATGACTTAAATTAGCTATGTGTGTTAATAGTAAGAGACGCCCCGGCAGACGAAGAACTTCCTGGCTCAAAAATCTCAGACAGTGGTTTGGTCTCACCACTATACAACTTTTCCGAGCGGCTACCAACAAAATAATGATTGCAAACATGATAGCCAGAATGATCGCCAACGATCGTTAAACGGTCATGGCACCTAGAAGAAGAAGAAGTAAAAAGTGTGTATTTATGAAACTAAAAGCGTGTAAAAGCGTGCAATTTGAACAGACCATCGTGTAATTTCACAAATTCAGATCGGCAACACTGGTGGGGGTTTTTTTGCAAACCGGCAAGTGAGTCACTAACCTGTGTTGTAAATTTTTAAATATATATCTAATAACCTTTTTCGTGTTAGGCTTCACTAAATTGTAAATATTAGTATTTAGGTTTCATCTCCAATGGATGATGATGGGGGCGGCGGCGCCCCCAAGTCTAATTTTGATGCGAATGTTTTTTTGTCGCAAAAGGAAGTAGAAAATATAATTTTGGGTGAGCAAGATATTCAAGGTCATAACGAGATCCGTAATTCTAGCATTAATAAAGAGGGAAAAGATGGCGGTCTACAGAACGATAGCGAAATAGTTATTTGTGTATTTAGAGCGCAAAGTAACGGATTGCCGCTTGAGAAAGAATCTTACTGCGCGACGCGTAGCGGAGCGCAGTAATCTTTCGAAAACGGCAATCTTACTTTGCGCTCGAAAAACACACAGAACTTTTTCTACAGCCGCATTTTTTTAAATGAAATGCACATTTTTCTCTATACTTATTCTGAAATTTGCAAATGACTGTCAGTTTTGACATATTATGTTCGGGCTTCGGGCATATTTTGAACAGGAGTGCCAGCAACAAACTGTAACAAACGCACGACTGTCATTTATTTATCTTCGGTTTCCTTGACCATTCAGCACACTAGACGGAAAAAGTGAGAATTTCCTTTTCCATGTTCGCGCTAGAGCGCAAAATAAGGATCCACGGCATTCGTTGATTTTGCGATTTCATTTGAATTTAGTATTTAGTTATTTTGCGCGCGGCTGTAGAAAAAAAACTTAAAGAATAAGAATGTAAAAATACCATATCAACGATTATACACTATTAATGACAACCCCCCATACTTAGCGTGTGTAGAGGGTAGTGATGGGAAAGAAAATATAGGCAAATATAGTCAGTTAAAAATTGCTAAAGAAATATTCAACTTAAAATTACAAGAAGTTAAGAAAATTAATATTAAGGGTAGAAATAAAATAGGTATTGAATTTTTAAATTATAAGGCGGCTAATAAGTTCGTGGAAGATCCCAAACATAAAGATAACGGTCTTAAAGTAACAATTCCATTTAATTTAACCTCATGTAAGGGTGTAATTAGAAACGTCGATCCGGACATCGAGACTGACTCGCTCCTGGAGGGGATCTCTTCTCCGTATAAAATAATACAAATAATAAGATTAAATAGAAGAGAACTTAAAAAAAATAATCAATCCAATAATGATCTAGAAAATGATAACAGAAGTAAGGAATATATATATACTCCAACAAGATCAATCTTAATTACCTTTGATGGGACAACGTTACCCAAGGAAGTAAATATTTATGGACTCAATATGAGAGTGAGCCCTTATATACCTCCAGTCACGCAATGCTACAATTGCCTTAGATATGGGCATATTAGAACCCAATGTAGAAGCAAAAAAAAATGTTTTATATGCGGACAGGAAGATCATGAAACTTATGTTAATGATGAGGGCGCACAAACCCCCATCTGTGAAAAAAAATGCTATCATTGCAATAATATTGATCATATTTCGACCTCAAAACAGTGTAGTGAATATAATAGACAAAAAAATATTAAAAATATTATGATTTTTGAGAATGTCTCCTTCTATGAAGCGAGCCAATTATGTCCTAAGACAAATACAAATAATGAAAATGTTAATCACCCAGCGGATTTCCCGCATTTAAAAAGAAAACCTAATATTGCAGAAAATAATATTCCAATCTCGCAAAGAAGATTGGCTTCTCAACAAGAAAACACCAAACAAAAACGCTCTTATCAACAGATACTAACAAACCCCGCCAAAAAAAGAAACATAAGAAATAACACAACAGGATATGACAAAAATGAACATAATGAACAAATATTTTTTCCAAATTCAAGACCTGACAAAAGAAACCCCACCTTCTCAAGTGTAACACAATCCCCCACTGTTTCCCAAGCTATACACGATAAAGCAGCTGCTACTCCAGGAAATTTCATGGCTAGTTACACACCATCCTCTTCATCCAAAACATATCATACACCCCCTGAATATCAATTGACATTCTATAATTCTAACCAAGCTAAGCCTCAAAGTGCAATTCATACCTCTAAGAAAAATTCAATCGATACAGAAATCCAAAACTATATAGACTTAGCTCCTACCCATATACGGAAAATTCTAAACAATTTATATAAAAAATCTGGCGACATATCATCTGATATGGAGCTGGAAAATGAATTCTAATAAAATATCACCCCAATTAACCTATGGCTGCCACCTCCCCCCAAAATAACAATAAAGGGAGATGGTATGCCAGGGTCTAAGACTCTCTCCCCACTTCAAAATGGTACAAGAAATTTCCCTTCATAGACCGTAGACACATTACGACTATTGTTATAATGAGAACAGGACATTGTCTTAATAATGAGCATTTATATGAAATAGGGATTGAAAATGACCCAGCGTGCGAATGTGGGCAGGTTGAAAATTTGAATCACATCTTTTTTGAATGCCCGATTAACATGATTCCTGGTTTTGATCTTTATGAGAATATTACAAGAGAGGGAATTACTCCGCCTTTGGAAATTTTGACAGTTTTGTCTCATTTAAATGCGAATATAATTAAACAAATGAATAAATTCCTTAAATATAATGAAATTACACTTTGACATATGTTGCTCACCTATCAGATATTTTCTTTTTCTGCGGCTAGCTGAATGATAATTGGGTAAGGCCTAACACAATGCCCATCCCCATCCATCCGAGGCAACTCCCATTTTGAAATGTCCTAGATCTCCCGTTGCCCGAGATCGAGAAGAGTTATAAATCATTTGTTGTGTTGTTGAACTAATTTTCTAGCTCACTGAAGTGCCGAGAAGAAAAGAAAAGAGAAGAAAAACCAAACTATAAAAACGACTAGCTCACAGCACTTTTGAAAGAATAGTCAGTGTTTGGGATATGACTTAGAGTCAGACCCACCCCAAACACACCCTGAATGTGCTGGCAAATTGTCCTGGAAAGGAACAGAAGCCAATAATCCATTTAAGACAAGACAAGACAACACTGGTGGGGGTTCACAGGTGATTGCGTTGCGAGTGTGACAGTTTTCTCTAAAAATATATATTTGTTTGGTGGTGATAATATTCCAGATAGGAGTAATCTGTAATAACATAGTATTTATTCCGTGATATAGCCAGGTAAGTAAGAAAGCAAGTGTAAATAAGTAATATAAAGTGTCTTACTTAAGCCAACCTATTCTATTGCCTCTGCATGATGTAATAATTCATCACATCACATAATGAAAGTCGTACAATTTAAAATTTACATTTATTATTGATATAATAAACAACAATAAAGCTATTATCGAGGCTATTATGAATATAGCTCGAAAAATAGTTAATACTCTAGTTATATAGTAAGATTCGTCTGTTAACTGGATTTTTTTCCTTAATATGTATATCCGGTTAAGGACAACTTTGTCACAATAAAAAATGCATACTTAACTCTGTACCTAAGTAAGAATTTTCAGTGTTTTTTTCATGTTATTTACAAAATTATAATGGCACGATATATTTATTACACTGTTTGTGTTTATATGCATTTAAGAATACTCTTTCCGAATCTATCAAGTGAAGCCTGGTAGAATCTCTATTTTTTTCATTCTTTGAATATTGCCTGCTGGTTTACTTTGGTTTCTTAACACGTGAATTTAAGAACAAACTAGAGTCTGCTCAGAATCCTGTTTGAGATTTGAATACCTTATTAGGAAATGTGATCACATTTCACTTGCATATAACAACCACAATCATTTGAAAATACCTTACAAGCATAATTACTCGATGGCAATGTTTTGAAAAGCATTTTTTACCATAAACTCCCAGCATATTTGTATGGTATGTTTGTTTTGAGAAATAATGTTGACAATTTGAACTTACGGGGTAATATTTTCAACTCTTGCGAACTCTAAATTTGAGTGTTGCTTCTGTTACCTGGCCACCGACATGCTGAATGATCTCCCCAGTTTTATGGCATGCTCAAGGACATTTTGGGCTGCAGATTTAAAAGGGAATATAAGGGGATTTTATTGGCTAAGCAGGCATTGGATTGAATTTCACTATGTTTTCCATTTATCCTGCCTTGAAAGTGCTCTTGGAGGAATATCAGTTAAAGAATAATTATAGTTATATTTATATGTTACTATATAAAAAACTATCTGTGCTGTGTATACTGTACATTACTGTCCAATATATATTTGTAGGGTGTTATTATGAGTGTACTATTTTCAGGTGAAGAGTTACTCGCAATAAATATTTTTCTATTCTATTCTACACTATTTCTATGACCACCGAGTTTACATAACAATTCTGAATCATCTTTTAGAGGACAAATTTATATTTCCTAGAGAAGAAAACGAAAAGCTAGGGACAAATAAAACAGAATGGCAGTGACAAACGTTTTAAGAAGTACTATATTTGTATTTGTATAGATGATGCACAAATAAACGTAATTGCTGATGCCCAAAAGCTAGAGATACATGTGGAGACTTTAATAAAAATGCCATATAATCCATCTCCATTCACGAGATATTAGAATTTCAAATTGTAGAACCCAGTATTGATCCAGATTTAATGTCTGAACACAGTTTAAATTCTAAAGACGAGCAGGAAATATGAAGCGACATAAAAATACTTAAGAACATTAGCATTAAAGATTATTATAGTAAAAAATACAAATCAGAGACTGTTACAACTGATTCATCTCTTTTAAAATTAAATGTTAGAGATAAA
>MU182049.1:626228-659099 GCA_016904865.1 Pissodes strobi
GATAATATAAGTGAAAATTATTCACTTATTTAAATTTTTCAGGATAAGCAAAACTTTTTAGAACCAATTATTTGTTTCGTAAATCCACAGATTTCGCAATCCTTGCAACCATCGCCGTCGGAGACATTGGAACCATATTAGTATATAAAACACATACGACACCCTGTATGAAACATAATTAACACACAGGGTTATGAATAAAAATATCAAATATTATAGCACTTTATGTATGAAGATAAAATAATATTTGTCCCAACCTAGCGTGGACGTTTACCTACTCTTTTATTTATGAAAATAAATAATATTTGTTCCAAACTAGCGTAGACGTTTACTTTGTTGATATCCCTTACAGTTTTCGCTGTTTATCAAACTTTAAAAATCCATAAATTACAAAATACGTTCTAATTTCCAATCATTAAATCCGTGTCTGACCCCATGATTTTCTTTGCTATTTGTTTCTTATTTTCTAAAGAATTCTCAACGTAGCCTTCTGCCGTAGAAGAGGATTTCCAGCCCCCATGACACTCTAACATCTGCATATATGCACCACCATCAACTAGAATGGTGGCTGAGGACCTCCTAAAACAATGTCCAGTGTATCCTTCGGGATTCTTCAATCCAAGTTTTGTCCATTTTTCTCTTCCGTAGAATACCAAAAAACGCCTGTGAGTTGCATTAAAAGGACTAAGTTTAGCATAGCAATACTGAAACAGTTGACACCTGTCACATTTCGTTCTGTTATAAAGCTATAAGCTTTACACTTATCCAAGTTTATGTCAAAGAACTTTGATCAAAGTTATTGTACAATTTATATGATGAAGAGAAAATTTGACGGCACCGTTGTACACTTGTGAATTTCGTTGACGCCAATGATGTTTCTAAACTGTTACCAACTGGCAACTTACCACATTTTTAGGTTATGCTAAATTGGATATTTTGACTTGATAAATTTGATTATTGTGTTGTTATATAATAATGAAGAAACGTACAGCTTTAAACATAAATAAAGCTGCAGCTCTAGCTATAATTCTTGCGGCTGGTTTTAATATGTGTATGTTGGTACCCCCGAATTTGATCAAATATTTGATGAAAAATTAGACGTGTTCTAATTGCACCAAAGAACTTTGACAAGGCGACCTTGAAGTTATTTGATATCAAAGTCCCGTATTACATTTGCGAAATTCAGTCAAGGCCGCCTTTTTATTTATTTCACATGAACTTGGATAAGTGTAAAACTAGCTTAACAAATTCTCGCATAATTTTGTTTTTCGAGCATGGAATCACAATTTTTACATACACATCATTGTATTCAATTTGATCCAACTTTAACTTTGTTAGTTCTTCGCGCCGACAAGCCCAAAAAATACCGATTATCATAACAACCTTCATAAGTAAATATGTTTCATCATCTGCAGTACTAAGAAACTTACATACGTCTTCCTTTGTGAAAACTTTGGACTTTTTGGCTTTGTAACCCTCTGAACTTCTTTTCAAAAATGCGATTAGTTGAGAAAATCTGCTTATATCTTGATTTTTCTTGACTGAAATCATAGTTCTCAACATTGAGTAGTGAGTCCATAGTGTAGATGGTTTCTGGGAACGTTGCTTTCCGGAAAAATAACCCAAAAGGATGATTTTCTCAGACACCTCCTTTATTTTGTTAGCTTTGCACCAAACTTCAAACATCTGGTACTCCAACTCATACCGCGCTTTGGATTTTGTCGGAACTAAACTTGAGATCGCTTCGTTTGCCGCTTCTTCTATATCAGAGGGTAAACTTCCATAAGAACCGCTCATTTTGAAAAGCGCTTTTTATATTTTTCCATTTGTTTGACAAAGTTTCGACAGTAACCATGCGAAAGGTCACACAAGGCTTTGTTTTACCTCCAAAATCTAAACCTCAACATCATTGCAATTACCCAAACTGCGAGATATGAATCTGGGTTAAATGGAAAAAAAAGAATAATAATAGATGCTCATTCATGTTCCGTTGAGTAATTAAGAAAATCCTTATATAGCGCAACCGAAAACTCCCGTAGGGCAATTTACAATTAATTCCGAGGGAGATTCGAGGTAGGGTATTTTTATCATTCTTTTTCTTTAAAGGTGTACCCAAGATTTCCTCCATTGCCACATCACGACAAAACTTCCGAATTGCAATCTTCGATTATTTCCTGTGGATTCAAAACAGAGCGTTTTCATCCCCTTAAATCTTTACAGGAGTTGACCCTGTTGTTTTTAACTTAATTCAGAATTAGCTCACTAGAAAATCCTCGCGGTGATATTTTCAAGGATTTCCTGTAAATTAAAAGGGAAATGTTTCCATCTTCGCAATGCTTCTGGAGTTAATTTGCGACTTTTTCATTATTTTATTCAGATCCAGTGCACTCAAAAACCCTCGAACCGCATTTTTAAATTATTTCCTGTATAGATTCAAAATGAATTGATTTCATCTCCTCAACGCGTCAAATGTTGATCCCAGATTTTTTAATTTTTTATTCAGACGTAGCGCACTGGAACACCACCGGTCTGCAATCTATTCGATTATTTTTTGTACAGGTTTAAAAGCGGGCGTTTTCATCCCTACAAGTATCAGAGCTTGATCTCAATTATTTTCATTATTTTATTCATATTCAGAGCGCAGTTATTTCCTATAGAGGTTCAAAAAATGAGTGTTTTCATCCCCGCGACTTTTAAATCAAATTTAAGTTATTATTTCACTCAGATTCAACGGATTCGAAAACCCCCGGAGTGCATTGTATTCTGTAAAGATTCATGAGAGAGTGCTTTCATCCCCCTTATAGCTCTTCAGGGATCAATCACTAACATCAGTATTTTTTTTTCATTATTTAACTCATGTGTAGCGTACTGAAAACCCTCCGGAGTGCAATTTTTAACCATTTTCTGTAGATATTTGAAAAATGGCTGTTTCCATCTACTCAACTTTTTAGGGGTATATCCTATTTTTTGTCAATATTTTATTTAGATATAGCGCACCCAAACCCTCCTCCTTCCGAGCATAATTTCCAATTATTTTCTGTAGAGACGTTTTCATCCCCTCACCTCCTCCAGAGTTGATTCTAGATTTTTTCGTTATTTTGTTCAAATTCTACTCCTTTTTCTGCATTGTCAGGGGTTAGTTGTACAATATTTCAGCCTTTTTTATAATAGGAACTGGGTAAAATTTAACAAATGTATGATCAAAAATATATTAACAGAAGTTATTACTTTTTAAGTACCTAATAAGTTATTTTACTTTTTAAACTCAAATTTACCTACAATTCAGTGGATATGACAACAGCGTATCGAGTTGAGGCTGTTCGTAGCGCCATCTATATTGTTTCCAGTGAACGAGATGCCGTCGAAAGAAGCGAATGAGGCTCGCGGCAGCCGACAGCCTCATTATTCGGCTCGTTTTAAACACATTTCAGGCGCCGTCTGTTGCGTAGCTATATTGTTTGTGGCAGTAGTCAATCATCGTAGATAAGTAAATATTACATCTGGTGGGTTCCGAATTTTGTACTTTTAAATTAAATGAGTTTAATAAACCCAATAGCAACTGGGAACTAACATGACATTGGTTCAAATAATCGACATTAAAATCCCCACACAGAACAATTGACGCACCATTTGTCAGCTGAGCTAACACAAGTTTTGATGGATGAGATTTTGGAACAATTTCCTAATATCTCCTGCTGGGGCCCGATACAAACACAAAATATACAGATTCAGATCTTCACAAAAAATTATTGACAGTTCAAAAATTCTATCATCATTAAGATCAACAAATTTATCTATATTTATGCAACACTTATTATCTGAAAACTCATTACTAACAAAAATAATTGAACCCCCATGTTGCAGTGTTGAACGACAGTATTTATCGATCAGAGTATAATTGGGTAACACTACTGGTTCGTTAGGTTTAAGCCAGTGTTCACATAAAACCAAGAAACTAGGATTATTCAGGTCTTCTACAAAAATATGCAATTCATCTAATTTGTTTCTTAAGGACTGTATGTTCAAGACTACAATGGAGTATTCGTCAATGCCACTAGGCCTAAAAAAGATACATTTTTTACAACTAAGTCGGACCTACTGAGGCCTCTACACTCTGTCACACTATGCAATCAATCCGGTGACCCCAGGGTAGGGTGAAGATACAAGCACTATTTTTTAATAGAGAGACCTGCTCACGTATGAAACGAACAACCGGTCCAGAGAAGTGCCAGTATGCCTGTACTTATGTCCCGTTCAGAAATTGTCTATAATTCTAATTGAAGCATTATTTGAATGCAAATATACATGAAGCATCCTACTCAACTTGGAATAGATACTTTAATAAGTATTAACTCTGTATCTGTAGCAAATAACTAAATTAATAAATTTGCCGATAGAAAAAAAATTCTTAATGGCACGAAAGTCAACTAAGTTGTCTATACTTAAACATACAACAACAGTGTCAAAAACTGTAGTTTTCAGACCGTGGTGACGAGGACATTATATGACGAAAAATTTATAAAATGTATGAAGACCCATATGTTCCAACTTTAGACAATTTAATTGAAAATCCTTGAAAGAAATGAAACCGATAATAAGGGCTCAAGAACGACTTTGTGGTAGTACATCCAAGGAATGGGATTTAAATTCAAATGTATTGATAAAAAGCAAATTCTAATGGAATCCAGGGGTCTTCAAGAATGGCGGGGGAAATATTTGAGAAAAATCAGTGGCTACAGAACACAAAAAAGACAAATCATTTATTTAGATATATCGTAGTTTCATACCCATGACACATCAATCAGGGATGGGATGATTTTAGCGGTAAGTGTGTGACACGTGTGTCGTCAAACCGCGATAATAGAATACCAATTTTACATGCTGCATCTGAAAACTGATTTGTGCCGAATGCTTTGTCTCTCTCATCCAAAAACATTAGATACTTTTGTGTTGACTGTCATGAGGACAACAGCGGAGCTATTTGAAGATTGGTTTAGAACTAAATTTTTACCTGATATTCCGCCAAATAGTGTTATTGTTAGGGATAACGCGAGTTATCATAGTAGACAATTAAACAAATCACCTTTCAAACTATTTATTGGCGCCATTATACATAGGTATTTACACAAGTCATAAATATATATCTAGATTAAAAAGAGAACACCTGATAAAATAAATATATAAAATAAAATTTAACACTTTCATAATCCCAATGACATTTAAAATAAATCAAACGAAATTGGACCTGGTGAGCATACAGTAAACAGACTATAACTAATAAAACATTGTAAAATAGTAGACGTATTGAAATCTAATGTTTAAAAATTCCTCACAGCTGTAAAATTAATTGCAAAGTAGAAGCTCCTTGACCCTGGTTTTAAACCGGGCTTTCGGCAAATCCCTAATGTTTCCTGGTAATTTATTATAAAACTTTATCACCAGGGAGCTTGGACTAGTTCGACACCTCTCCAGACGCAGAGAGCTAGTTATAAAGTTGTTTTTGTTACGTGCCTTGTAAGTGTGTTGTCCCTTGTGTCTGGAGTATTCATTAGTACAGGAGATTTTCAAGAATGCACACGGAAGGCAGAGTTAATATTCTTAACGCTCTAAATGCCTCTCTACAGTCAGCCCTGTTGCCTAGGCCAGCCACGATACATACCTCTGTGCAGACGAAAAACCCCCTGTGTTCCCGAGCCATGACCCCACGCAATAATGGCCTAAGAAATATGCGAGTGGCACAATTGAAAGTATGCCGTTTTTAACACTGGCTGTGATACACACTCTGCCAGACCTCGCAGAAGAAAGGTGTTTGGCCTTAATTCCTGTTGAGAAGACCATGGTTTGGGTTTTGGCTGTGTTTCGAAAAAGTTTAATGGCTTGTTCAAACGTTCCAAAAGCCAAAATTCAAGACTATATGTACAAGAATGATATATTTTCATGAAAACTGTACAAAAAAAAATTTTGCGAGTCTGCTAGTACTCGAGACACTGATGTGTAAATAAACATATCTTATGTCGACATCATCGACATGAAAATCTAATGTCACGTTATGCCGCGTGACGCCTGAATATAGGCAACCACTTATTTGGAATTGGTTGCCTATATTCTGGCGAATCTAATCACTGCGCATGGTCATACATCATTCGCTTGCACATTTCCATCCCATTTGCCGAGATTTGCCACTAGCATTGTTTATATAAACAATACCACTAGCGCCTAAAACCCAACCCGTCAATGTTTGACGTTTTCGCACTTGCGTTGTTTCATGTCTATATTTGTATTTTTCTATTTTCTTTCACTTTATGCAATGCCCTCCGCTCGCTGCGGGGCTCAACCAACAAAAACTAACCCAAGACATGTAAAAAAACTAACTAATCCAAAAATAATAAATAAATAAGAATCTTGCATGGGCCCGGCGGCGTCGATCCCACTGCCCTGGTATTCTAAACGAGAACCATATCACCTGAGCCACACTGTCACATTCTTGGTCTTCTCAAAAAATCTTATACAACTGCGTGAAGTGAACAAATGTAAACAACATTGACACTATTGACGGGCGGGGTTGGGTTTTACGCGCTATAGAGATTTACCCTCATACCGCCGCGTAAGATGTTTACACACCAAAAAGAGATGCTTAAACGCTCGTCTATTATATTGTTGCGATGAACTTGCGGAAAGTATGGGCTACACAGTATTGTGGTTACCACTTTACCACTGTATATTCAACCCCATTGAGCAAATATGGAACCAACTTAAAGCAGGAATTCGCTGTAATGATGTTTCACCTACACTTAATTCTAAAGTATTAACTTTAATTGATAGTGAAGCGAAAAAAAAATTCTCAAATTACTGGGAAAATTGTGTAAAACATGTAACGGAAATGGAAAAGAGCTATGTCTATCTTAAAAATGCAACGGAAAAATTAGTTATTAATCTAGATGACAGTAGCGATAGTGAAACAGAGTTAGTTTAGTAATATACACTGTGGGCAAAATTAAATTGGAACCGTCTTTAATGCTTAATAACTTTTTTATTTTCAAAGGATTTATTATCATTTTTGGATAATATGTTATGGCCTAAGGTATTGGGATTAAAAAGAACTTTGCAAAGAGGGTCTACTTCAGTAGCGTACAGAAAACCAATGTTTTTCAGATCGTTGCAAAAATCGACCAAATGAAATAAAGATGTAAAATTGGCAAAAAGATTTGAAACGGTTCGGAATATTGACCATTAAAAACCCAGGCCAATACAAATAAAATTGAAATATATACTTTAATTTTGGTAGAACCATGTCTTGTGGGCTGAATTAAATTTAATGCTTAATGAATTTTTATTTTCAAAGAATTTTTTATCATTTTTAGATATGTCATGGCCCAAGGTATTAGAATTAAAAAAAAAATAATGTGCAAAGCAGATCTACTTCAGTGACGTACACAAATTTTGAATTTACTTAAAATTTTTAAAATTAAAAAATATTTTTAAGTAGACCCGTTTTACAAAGTTCTTTTTGGCTCTAATATCTTAGGCCATAACATATCCAAAAATGATAAAAAATCCTTTGAAAATAAAAATCCATTAAGCATTAAAAAAGGATCCAATTTAACTTGGCCTACAAGATATGGTTTTACTGATATTAAAGTATCAATTTTAATTTTGTTTGTATTGACCTGGTTTTTTAATGGTCAATATTCCGAACCCTTTGAAATATTTTTTGCCCATTTTTACATCTTTATTTCATTTGACCGATTTTTGTAACGACCTGAAATACATTGGTTTTGAAAAATACCACCTTTTTTGTACGCCACTGAAGTAGTTATTTTTAATTCCAATACGTTGGGCCATAACATATCCAAAAATTATAAAAAAATCCTTTGAAATTAAAAATGTTATTAAGCAGTAAAGAATGTTCCAATTTAATTTCGCCCACAGTGTAAAACTTAGTATTAACTAAGTATTTATACCTATGCAAATATTATATTATGTTATATTATTATCATATGTTATATTTAATTTAGTATACAAATTATATTTCCTGCGAACATATTAAAATAACAATTAAAATTAAACATTACTCCGGACCTGAACGGATTTCTGTTTGTCATTATAAATCTTACAGCTGTGGTTGAAGGGTTTTTTTGAAGTTTCATTGTTATAAGTTATTGGGTTGTTTTTTTTTATCTTTTTGAAGTTTTTAGTCGGTTTATAATATACCTGAATATACTTTACTAGAGGTTAATGCTCAAGAACTGATTTTATGGAGGATTTTCCTGTACTATTTTTAGGAGAGTACATATAGTTTTGTACTTCATAAGTATGTACGCTACATAACGGATACTTGGATTAAGATTGATTTCTTGACGTCATGTATTGTACCATTTGAACCGTTGTTCTATTGAGTGCTTATTTGAAGAAAATATATCGCAGTTTGTTATTTGTAGAGTGGAGCAGTCCAACAACATGTAGAATCTCATTTTCCTACCGGGTCTCCCCAACCTGCAGACAGAGCTGCTCTTCGTGAACGGGAACAGAGAGAATTTGAAATGCTGCAGGCACAGTATGGTATGGATAATCAGGTATAAGATCAAATTGAGTTCTAGGCTTCATTGGATAGTGAGTCGTATTTGAACTTTTTCGTATGAGGAGCGAGGGGCCAAAAAGGCAGCCACCTTCTATTAAAAACTTCAAAATATGATAAATGATATCCAATCGGTTGCAAAAGCGCAAGTATAGGCATTAATAATTATACAGTTATTTTGTTTGTATTGCTGTTCTATGAAATGCTCAAAACTTAGTATGTTGAATTGTTATAAGAAATCTTCTTGAATTTGTTTCCGTGTTACCTAATTTAAATCTCGTCTTTGTTCACTTTGTTATCGCAAAGTTGCAGAATTTGATTTCTGTTTCTAAGCCGGACTAAAGCTATGTCTCGATTACCGAGTATCTAAATGAAATCATGGAAATAAACTATTATAATATAGATATTGCGAAAAAGGATTTTTGATAAATGTTGCTATTCTTATGTTTTGATTAGAAAATTAGATGAGCATGTTTTAATTAGATCGATTGTTTTTATGCAGTTTTAGTTGTACTAATTAAAATTTTCCTAATTGTATAATACTCCGAATTTTTAAAAGTTAACTATGGCGACACAGCAAAACTTTTCTTGCTTTCCGTAAATACCTTTTTGTGAGTCAATAACGGGTGAGCGAACAATATTTTCTGAAAACTGGCAACAATTATCAGTAGCATAATAGTGGTAGTAAATAGCAATATTTGCTTTAACTGGCTAAACAGGTAAAGGATTCAAGTATACCAGCACCAACATAATGAGCATTTTAAGATCCTTTACAGGCGTAGCCGACTATATCAGAATCGGCCTCTCCTATTGGTCGATCCGCATGGCCCTCCGCTCGCTTCGCTCGCTACGGGGGCTCGACAAAGGGAAACTAACCAGGTGCTAACCCAAGAGATACCCAAAAACAAGAAAAAAGCTGTTTAGAAACATATTCTTAAAAAAATAATAAAAAAAAGCAACGGGGTTCGAACCCGTGTTTTTCAGGTGAGACCCAACGATCTAAACCTCTACACCACGAGAGCTCTTGTGAGAAATTGATTGCACCACGAAGACATATTGTAATACGAGATGGATCGACCAATAGGAGAAGCCGATTTTGATATAGTCGGCTACGCCTGAAAAGGATCTTTAAATGCACATAATGATAATGGCGTTATATTTCGGGCAACACTGATATATTCCATATAAACTTGTTGCATCATTGTTTTCCCATGTAGTATATTTGCCTTTTTTGTTTGTAATAATTCTATATATCAATGTACTTATCCAAATTCAGTTTTGCTTTGTCACTATTTCTGTGTACGTCTGTACACGGACTATGTCCGACTTATGCTCTTCATGAGCTCAGAAGTGAAGATCTTAATACAGGTTTAGAGGTGAGCTTAAGCTACTTAATACAAAAAAGTTGAATAATAGGAACGGGTTTTTCCATTGCCCATTGTACTCATCCATATAAGGTAAAGAATTCGCTTTCTGGTTAATTGGGAAATGCCGATCCGTTTTTTTTTTGTTAAAACATCTCACTTTCGATATTATCATGGTGTAAAAACGATACCTGAAAATGTTTAGATTTGGAACAATTACTTGTTTTTGTTGCTCTTTTGTGACTATATCTGTATGTTCAATAATAGGGAAATTTTCGAGAACAGTCTGTTACAAACATGCAGCGCGCTGTCTACGCTGGAGAGATGAGTGTTGCCGACTATTACGAACGTCAGCTAGATCTTAAGGCAGCTGAAATTTGTGGTGTGGACGATGGCAACTCAGTTACAAGAAGCATAGTGAGTCTAAATGTTTTTCTATTTATTTGTCTTAACTATATTTCCATTGATGTCATTCACATCATTGCTCTATGCTCTTTATTTTTGAATGTTGTTTTCCTACTTTTTTCAAAAAAATTCCCAACATTTTATATTGGCCGCTAACCGACTTGAACGAGTGTTGTGGGAGCCAAAACATAGACAAAATTGCTTCATATTCGCTCATTTATTGTCGCTCAAGAAATAGTTGATTATTAATTATGATAATTGGATACTAGAAATTATTTAAAAATAGTAGCATTCGTACCTCTGTACATGTTTATAGGTTCCAAGGGTGAAAGCAATGAGTAGCAACGCTTTAAATGTAACCCGCACCTTACTCTGTACCTGTGTGGATCACTACGCGGCTTCTTATGGCGATAGAGGCTGGGGATGTGGATATAGGAATACTCAGATGGTCATATCAAGTCTGTTGACACATACGGGATACAACGAGAGGCTGTACAAACTGTGGCAAAAGGAAAAACCGCCCAGGAGCGCAGTGCCTAGCATATCTCGCTTGCAGAGCCTTATTGAGCAGGCGTGGTCACAGGGATTTGACATTCAGGTAATGATAATTATTCTATTCAGTATACTGATTGTATTATTGGCTATTTCGCTGTTTCTGGTGACAGAATTCAACTATATATTCTATTCTGTTTAGCCTACTGAATAGTACTGAATAAATCATCGAAAAATGTTTTTACAAAGTTAAGCATGTGTGTTATGAAATAATGTAGAAATCACTAGCTGTATGCCACGATACATTTCAGGGATCTGAACAACTGGGATGTAGACTAGTCAATACAAGAAAATGGATTGGAGCAACAGAAGTCGCAACTCTGCTGGCATTTCTGCGAATTCGATGTCAGTTGATGGATTTTCACAGACCTACAGGACCTGGTGGATCACATCCAGAGCTTTTTAAATGGGTCCTAAATTATTTTGAAAATAGCATTGGAGGAGAATTTACTCCACCTTTGTATTTACAACATCAAGGTACTTTCGCATCTATAATTTTAGTATATATGTGTCAACACAAAATTTCTCAATACATCTGCTTCTATACTATTGAATTTTGGATAAGTCTCCAATTAAATTTCTATTGATATGTTTTATATCATCTTCCTAGAAAAATTAGGGATTAGGTAAAAGGTAAAAATTAACCAAACATGTTAATCATAATGCAATTAAAAATTTCTTTCTTTTGGCGAATATATATTTTTTATTTTCAAAGATCGTATTACCGTTTTTGCAGACTGCTTTATTTTACAGGGTGATAAAAGGTATGAGAGCATTGTTAGTTTATAGTAAAAAAGACGTGATGAAAATTTTGTTTCATGTCTGTGCTGGTTACAGGTACTTGACAGGTATCTATTGTACTCCTTTGGCCTCGCTCAATGACATTCGAATATATTTGTACATTTTAAAATCGATATTAAATTATTTCGAGGCTAATACCTCTTGAAAAATGATTTATTGAGCTTTTATTGTCTTATAAAATAATGATACAACATTTTAAACGCAAAAATTGAAAAATGCCTTAATATCGAAAAACAACGTGTTGCGGTTCATATGTTGGATAAGACAGTAAAGTGGTGATAGTTTGTGATATAAATAACCGTTTTTTGTTCGTGTCGTCTTCTAGAGATATGCTTCGGGTGGAATTGAGGGTCTTGTCCTGGGTGTCCTAAATGCCCGAAAAATCGCAGAAACTCTTCACCAAAATTTAAGCGGGAGAATTTGACAGTCGTAATTGTGGTTATAGTGTACTCCTGTATTCTTCTTCTTTCCTTAAAGTTTGCTAGAATTTCATCTGGCCCCAATAAAATGTAACCTAGAAAGTATACTTAATGTCTCTGGTAAGGGGGAGAGTTTACCTGAAAATCACTTGACAACTCTGCAGAGCTCAAATTCTGGCAAGTCTGGTTCAAGAAGAAAAGGGAAAGATAGAGTTCTCCTAGAGAGCAATATAACTCCTGCCCCACCGCCATCGGTTCCTGCTGAAATGGTATCAGTCGTATCGGCAGCCAGCAAACCAGATGGCACTCATCATAGTCTAAAGCAGCAAATAAATAAGACCAACGATACTAGAACGATTCGTCCTGAGGCCCCCGTTGCTGCACGGCAGATGCAACATTCCCCCTCCCGCCCTCAACAGACTTCGAAGCCATTTCACATCCCTCAGAGTGATGAGGTTTCGCAGAAAAAAAACATCACACGTGAAACTGGAATTACCCTCACACAAGTCTCTAAGGCCGTTGAAGATGCTAATCAGGCCAGAATAATGGCTGCTGTAATAAGCATGGGAACGGAGTCCCGTAACAGCTCGAAGATAATAGGTACCAACGAAATGGAGCCAAACGCAGCAGCAAAGCAGAAATGCTGGCTGTTTGCCTCCAAATATAGAACAACATATATGGCAAAAGATCTATCTGAATACCTGTCAAATAGGTATCCAGATCGTGAATTTATTTGTGATTTGATTCCAAACAAGCACAACCTATTTAATTCATTAAAAGTTGGAATTGACGTCGACCAAAAACAGGAGCTTCTAAATCCAGCCGTCTGGCCAAGAGGTATCGAGGTAAGAAACTATCTTTTTCGAGGTACACGAACAACAAGCGGAGGGAACAAGTACCAAAACAAGTATCAATCCTGGAATCAAAGATATCCGCCAAGGAGAAGTAACCTCAACGGGTACAGTTAGCCTACTACAGTTGAATATGCAGAGCGCTCGATCAAAGCACCTAGAACTCGAGCAACTTGTCAACGAAAATCAATATGATATAGTATCAATCTGTGAACACTGGTTGACAACTGATGAAATGAAGGTCTATGAGCTGGAAATTTTTTATAAGTGTGCTAGTTCCAGCCGGGAGTCTATGAGCGGCGGGGGCACAATGTTGTTACATGGTAAAAACTTTAAATTAATGTCAGTCGACACTAAGGACAGTAATATAGAACAGCATTTTGAACACTGTGTTGGTAAATTTACAGTAAACAATAAAAATATTTTATTATTAGTGTATATCGTTCCCCTGGAGCCTGTTTGGACATATTTATGACCAAATTGGAAAATATACTGCAATATCTTAACGGAACTTCCGCAAATGTAATTGTATCGGGATATTTTAATGTTGACTGGGGCTGTAACGATGTAAACAAAATCAGGTTGACTGACATGTTGGGCTCGTATAACTTTCGGGCGTTGAATTCGGAGCCAACTAGATATAGCCGTAATTCAGCATCAGTGATAGACAACCTGTTCATAAAATTTGATGATCAGTTTAAAATTAACGTTTTTAACATTGGATTATCAGATCATTTGGGTATTGAGTTTAGATTGGTTAGTGAAGGTGATAATGTCAAAGCCACAGATGAATCTACAATATCTAGATCATTTTCAGATGAAAACAAAAGATACTTCATATCTCTTCTCATGAGTGAAAGCTGAGAAGATATAGTCAACAACAATAATGATGCAAACCTAGCATTTTCGGCATTTTCAGACACGTTTATGTATTATTTTAACAAAGCCTTTCCGAAAAAAATAAAAAAAAAACTAGCAATAGCAGTATGATAGGAAAAAATGGTACAACCATGACATTACACAGCTGTCTCAGGAAGTACAAAACCTATACTGTCTAAAGTGTCATGATAACAGCGAACAAATTAACACTTTTATATAAATAAATTGGCAGGTTATAGGAAAATGTTGACTGAACGAAAAAAAAAAGTTCTATGATAAAAATTCTGAAACAGGAAACTAATAAGATAAGCAATGCTCATCACTTTGAGATAGAAAGGAATGGCGCGACTATCACTGATGCTGACAAAATTTGTGGTCTGTTTAGCGACTACTTTAGCGAACTGCCGATGGTTAAAGGGGATGAAGTGGAGAACCAGCAGGAGCTGAATTCTATTAACGAAAGATCATTCTTTCTGGCTCCTGTGGATGAGAAGGAGGTTGTGGGTATAATCAATCAAGGTCAGCAGGGCTAGATGAAATCCCATGTAGCCTCTTAAAAAATATGTCACTTAATATGCAAACCACTTTCATTCATAATCAACAAGTCATTTCTTGAAGGACTCTTCCCTACAAATCTGAAAAAGAGTCGAGTCATACCTTTGCATAAAAAGGGCGATAAGAGCCATTTGGAGAATTATAGACCAATTGCCATACCATCTGCGTTTTCAAAAGTCTTTGAAAGAGCATTCTACAATAGACTGCTAAACTTCCTATATACCTTTTCATTTTTCAGTACTACGCAACATAGTTTTTTACGAAATCGATCCACTCAGACAGCCCTTTTTGAACATATATTAGCCATAATGAATTCCCTTGATGTCAGCAATTAGCATTTACTTGGATTTAAGCAAAGCTTTTGACTTAATACATCATAACATCTTATTTGAAAAGCTTGAAAGGGTAGGTGTCAGGGTTGTTAGTCTGAACTGGATCAAATCGTTTTTACAAGATCGCATTCAAACAGTACGCATTAAGGGATGGAAGGGCAGTTTGGCTAACCATTCCTATCAGTCCTCGTTTGACTCTACATCCACAGGAGCACCTCAGGGGTCTCTGCTTTCGCCTCTTCTGTTTCTTATATTTTGTAACGACTTAAATGTTGGTGTGAGTGGTGAGAATGTGTCGGTTGTACAGTTTGCCGGTGATACCTCTGTTGTGATATCTTGTAGGGAGTCGAATCTGGCTTATCAGATAGCCAATCTGTCTTCTGCACGAATGCATGGCTGGTGTAAAAAGAACATGCTTTTATTAAACACAGATAAAACAAATTTTATCAAGTTTAGAAACAAAAATAAAATAATCAGCGGACAATATGTACTTCATATAAATAATTAACCCATAAAACATGTAGAAACTCTAAAATTTCTCGGGGTTGAACTAAATAATAACCTAAACTGGCTTGAGCATTGTGAGGCAACATGTAAGAAACTTTCATCGGCAAACTATGATATTTATAAACTAAGGGATATTGTTAACCATGATTCCCTGCTATCATTCTATTATGCATTAGTCCATTCCCGCCTGCTGTATGGTGTTTTATTTTGGGGAGCCCAAAACCAGGTGATGTCCCGTATTTTTGTGTTGCAGAAGCGCATTATAAGAACGATGTGTAGAGCTGGCTTCCTGGACAGCTGTGTACCACTAGTTAATAAACTTAAGATCATGGCAGTTTATTCAGTGTACTTGTATAGTATGTGTTGTTACATATATCCGCATAGGGATACATTTGTGAGTAATAGTGCAATGGGTGGTAGTGGTGTTGTAACAAGGACATTGCGGGAGGGATGGACTGTGCTTACTGCTAGCATTTAGTAATAGTCGTTTTATATGTGTGTGTTTTCTTTTGAACAATATTTGTCTTACGAATTTTGAATTGTAAATTTTATATCTTGACTTTGTTTGTTTGTTTATTTTTTTAAATCCTAGTATAGTAATATTTCTCTTTCTTTAAAGTTTAGTTCTCTAAGGTTAAGTAAAGATATTGACGACCCAATGTTTCTGTAACCATAATGGCAATAAAGATTTTGAATTTTGAATTTGAATCTAAAAACAAGCAATATCCATAATCCGCGTGTAACTTCCTAATAGTGGGTATGTTCCCTAGCGGTTCGGTAAACTTAAGATTCAATTTCTGATACGAATTTAGTTGATATTATTCACACTTATTATAACTCAGAAAGTGATGGCAATAGCTATTCTGAAGATTTACTAATGTCAGGTATGTTTTTTTTCAACTAAGTCGGTGTTGGAACCCTCGGCAAAATGCACTACAACCCAGTTTTACCACAGTACGAAACACGTTTTTCACACTCCATGTACGTTTCTCTAACCATGTTAGATCGTCAGAGGATGATTAAATAGTTAAACCCTACAGGTGCTTATATGATAATCTGACAAATCAATACCGTCGCAACAATAAAAAATCTCGCTGTTAGAATTGAAACGAATCTGAATGCCAATAGAGCCGTAACTCCAAAAGAATCCGCCTATGCAAGAGGGCTTATTTACAAGATCTTTTAACTTCAAAAGCATTTTAATGTATTTTTTAAATTATTTACGAGTATGCGAAGAACTGAACTTGCCGTGTTCGAGGCCAAATGAGTACAGTATATTTATATAATCTGTAAGCAATACAGATAAAATCACGCCTAATAATCTTTATATATTGTTTTTGTGAAATTTACATGCTTTTGTACTTCTTGTACAAGTAAGATCTAAGAAAGAAAAATCTATACGCTAAAAATTTTTTAAATTGCATTATTTTTAAAAAAATTTAAGGGCTCAAACTTTCAGCTTCACTCTTAGCTTATTTTATAATTTTTATGGGGTTTATATAAAAATAATCAGTCTCAGTCTGAATTTTATAAACAAATGTTTTGTTAGTATTATTGGCCGATATTATTTGATTAATAGAAAAAAATTTAGTTTATTCCTAAAGTTAAAGACAAGTTAAACACTGCAAAGAATATTATTCTTAATAATTAAAATAGGAATATCATTGGGACTCATACAATTGAAGACCTCGATTGGTTCTAATACAATTGTCTTAAACTAGTGAAATACTCAATTTTAGGATTGAATATTCCCGTTTATACTCCTCGTTCAGAATAACAAGAACAGAAAATACAGCAAAATTAGAAACTATGTGCTAATGATCCTCTAGTCACATTATTAAAAATATTATTTTTGAACTATTCATGGATAGACGCGTGTTTTTAGTTCGCAATTTTTTAGATAGAAAACTTATTGACCCGAAATGTAATAAATTGATAATTATTTTTTATGTAGGTCACAGCAGAACGATCATGGGTGTCGAAGTGCACAGAGATGGCAACTTAGTTCTTCTGGTTCTAGATCCTAGTCACACTCCTCAAGAAATGGCGCAATTGGGTGATACAAGTAGTTCATCCAAAGCACTCAGACTATTGAGGAAAAGTGAGGGCGCTATGAAGGCGAGGCAGTATCAAATTGTTGCAGTTGTAGGGACTATTGATAATGAGCAACAATACCAGGTAGTAAAGTCAGTCAAATGTGAATTCTGCTGTTAGTTTCAAAGATTTTTGGGTTTGCTTTACACCAAAAAAGTGTTTAGGGATTTCATAATGGTGACCGCTCAATTTTTTCATACTTGTGAAAATCTTTGGTCCCAAAACTTTACAGTTTATGGTAGGGAAATACAAAATATAAATACAATATAATATCAACTTAGTTGGGGTTTGGAAGCTACAGCAAAATGCACTACAGCATAGTTTTAGGCACAAAACAGAAACAGAATTTTTGCACTCTACGCACGTTTCACTGACCATGTTAACATCACTTAGAGCTAGATTTTGCACGATAACTAATCAGCCCAATGTATTATTTTACTTCACGCATGACCTCCGCTCGCTTCGCTCGCTACGGGGGCTCAAAGAGCAGGAACTAACCCAAGGCATGCCAAAATGAAGAATAAATACAATCTCAAAAAAATATATAAAAAACTGACCGGAATTGAACCCCGGGCCGCCGTATCAGAGGTCCAGAATTTAACCACTGAACCACCAGAGCACTTCCAGACAATTCATTGCACCGCAAAGACATCGGTAAACTGAAGGCTGATTAGTTACTCTGCTAGATCTAGCTCTAAGTATTAAACATCAAGAGATCACTAAAAACTTATAATCCATTACTAAATTGCTTAGATTTTATTAATAAAATTACAGGTACGAATCTTAAGGAAGGTGAAATTTTAATCTCATTTGATGTTAGTTAATTGTTGCCTAGTGTACCAATCCCACAGGACTGCAAGGCCTATCTATGTGAATAGCTTGAAATGAATAGTTTTTATAACGAAATTACACTAGAACATTTAACCTTAACCAAACTTTGCAAGGATCAAACTTAATATATTAATAAATATAATTATTACCAGCAACTTGGAAGTACGGAATGGAGATGGGTTACCATTTATCCTCGTTCATAGCTTATCTTTTTGTAAGTAGATTTGAAGAAGCGAGATATCGCGATTTTTGATACAGACTGCTATTAGCGAGATCTTGTAGCAAAACTAAACAGCTGTTTCCTCACCATACTTGTGAGGTCGAAAGCAATGGTCAACGACCATTTTTTGATACCTTAGTAATTTGGAATGATAACAACAGACTGGAATTTGATATTTATAGAAAAAATACTGCCGCTAATTGATATATTCTTAATAACTCCTCCTGCCACTGCCACCAATACAATTGGTCAGTTTTCATTTCTTAGTACACTGTATCGTTAATTTTCCTCTCAGTAAAGAAAGATTTAACAAAGGAAAGGAGATAATTGAAAATATAGCGAAAGTTAATGGTTTCAACACTAACTTAATAGATTGACTAATCAATAGGCATGCATTTAGAAAGACCGGTCGTGATTCCACTTTTTTCGTTAATCCGGATGAAAATACAATATATGTTTCAATACCATTTAATCCTCGGTATACTAGAAGACTCCAAAAAGTTTTTAAGAATTTGGATTTAAAATTAGTATACCAGACTCATTATTGGGTTAGCTTGGGGACAAAATTGACACATTAAAAAAAGTGGAATATATGAAATTGGATGTATGGACTGTAACCAAAAATATGTTCCATACAAACGAGATTCAAAGAACACATCTCATTTAGAGTATTGTAGAAGAGAAAAAATCATGTTTGTGAGACAAATTGTTGCCTGTATCTCCACTTCAGTTTCAGTCGCTTCGGCTCTGGTCCCAGGCTGTAAATTGCACAAGTGCCATCTAGTCACTCTGAAGAGGCTGAAAAATTTAAGAGAACTTTAAAATACTTGACGTTTCGAAGTACGTTGTCAGAAATGAGAAATCTAAAAATGAAAATGGCTAATACATGCCATTATCCTTCGCATCTCTGCCGTCCTTCATTACACTTTGTAGTATACAATTTTATCCCAACCGGTACAAGTTTTAAAGAAGTTATCAAAAAACATGATGATTCAGCCGTCCCAGGCCCGGTCGCTCGAGGTCGTCGCCCTGTTGCGTCATTACAATTTTGTACCGTTCGGTGACAAGTAGTAAAGAACCCGTAAATCGGATCTTTCTTTTGATTTTAAGAAGAAAAATGCCTAAAAATCGTATTTCAAGACAGTTAAAGTGTTGGTGATACGTCTTGCTCGCAAAGGAGGCGAAAAAAGGGGGCAATATTCATGGTAAGAAGCAAATCAGGGGGTGAGTCCATATAAGATTATATGCCAAAATTTCAAAAATATATAAATACCTCGTTATCTTAGACATATAAAAACAGAAACTATCTCTCGTATAAAAGCAAACTAAATGTGTATAATACTAAACTGTAGTATTAATAAAATAAAATTAAAATGAAAACACTCTCAAACTTCTAAAACTAACTATATTAGAATAAAATAGAATGCGAATGGGTTACAGTCAAAAATGCGAATGAATCAGTAAAAAAAAATGATATACGCTGACCTCACGGTCAGCGAGGCAGACGCTATCTTAACAAAATTAAATGTGCTGACTGCCATTTTAATAATTATACTAGCAAACTGTTATTTATATACGAGAGCATGACAAAACATTGTTACGTTTATTAATGTTTTACATAAAGTAAAACCTTTTTTATACCATATAAAGATGAATATAAAAAATAGAAACAAAATGTTTATAATGCTTTCGTATTATCACGTTTTCGATATTTGATCCCCGTATGGGGCACATGTGGGACTATAAACTATAGTTCGATGCAAATATTGCAAAACAAAATACTAAAAGTAATATTTAATTATGATCCACTGACTCATACTGAGAATTTAAGAGTATGAACAGAATAAACTTATTTACAGGATAATAACTAAAACTCAAAAATCAAATATTAACATAATATTTTCAAGGGATATTCATAGCCACAATACTAGAGAGTTTATAGGAAATCGTACTGTTATTAGTAAAATGCAATTATCCTCAATACCAGTGTTCAAAAACACTGTCTAGGGGAATAAAGACTATGTTTATTGTAATTATTGTTATTACTGTATTAAAACATTTTTGAGTAAGTCGAAGAGTGCCCTTTTCTCACGAAATTAACTAGCCACAAAGACAAGCTGACTCATAATTTACGCGCGACTAAATCCCAAGTTGGGTATTAATATGACTGTATGGCCCTCCGCTCGCTTCGCTCGCTACGGGGACTCAATCAGCAGGACCTAATACAAAATTAGAAAAAAAAAAGGTAAATTAACAGAAATTTTGCTAGAACGTTGAGATATGGATTCGTGTCGCATCGCGCGCAGTATTTTGGAACGCAACTTAGGATTTAGCCGCTCGTCATAAATTTATCGGAATGTTATCGTTCGGCTTTGTCGAATCGATGTAATACTGGAACGCATTATTTGTAAACAATTCGTGTTGATATGAGCCGGCCGGTGAGGAAAAAATTGAAGTAAACATTGCTTCCAGGAGATGTTAATAAATAATAATAATACCTATTTACAAGTTCGCATTTGCAGATGCAAATAACTTTAACTAAAATTGGCCTTCACATTTGCAGATGTGAAGGGACTCAACAGCCTCCACCCCAGTAGGTGTATTATGTTAGAGGCACACTATATCCGTACATTTGCCGATGTAAAGGATATATGTACCGACAAAAATAAAACGGTATAGTGCTATGTACTCGTATTTGCAGACATAAACAAATAACCACCATACTATTGCAACCCTCTTACATAAGAAGACAGCATGCAAGTTCTTGTCTATGGTTCATCATATCCCGTTTTCCTTACGTTACAGAAATTACAGTATTTGCAGATACTGTAAATATGCTAAAAAATCGTTGCATTTGCAGATGCAGTCGATAGCATAATGAGGGTTAAGCAGCACGCAAGAAGAGTTCGTTGTATTAGCAGATATAATCGATCGTACCCTTCACTGTCTGCAGTTGCAGGTAGTGAATATATTCATGAAGCTATTTTTCTGTTCAACAACAGAAATTACAGCATTTGCAGATGCTGTAAATATGCTAATAGATCGTTGCATTTGCAGATGCAATCGATACCATAAGTAGCAAAACCAAGGAAATTCTTTTGCATTTGCAGATGCATTAGAAGATCCTTTCATGCTAGCTGAGGAAGTAACTCATTCGAATCGAGACTTACCAACATCAGAAACAACTACATACCCAGATAGTTTTTAGATGGAACAATTACTTATTAAAGGAATTAAATTAAAAAAAAAAGAAAAAAAAAGAAAACAGTATGATAGAGAAGTATCCGCCAACTGCAATGTCCTCAGACCACCAAAATTAAATCTTGAAGTAGAAACTGTACTAAATCCTGCAACTGCACGCCAAAACAACTACTATCAATTACAGAAACAACTAATCCGTGGGTTTTAGCCCTCCTTTTCAATAATTTAAATTAGCCAACCGCCTGAACTAATGTTATACGTTCAAAATTGTCAGAAATTAAATATAAACAGTTCAACAATAGCGTGGGTACAAGGTTATAAAATCCCCTTCAAGGACACCACTCCAGATTAGCAAAGTACGTTGCGACATTAAGAACTGTGAAATCGCCAAGTATCAATCGGTGATTAATGAACTTTTAAAAATCGGGGCTGTCTACGAATGTAAATCGGTGGATGGCGAATTCTTATCGTCGTACTCACTCAATGGGAAATATCGATTTATGCCAACTTAAAAAACTTAAATAGGTATATATTTAATTTCAAATTACGTATTCCCTGGAACATTGATCTTAAAGATGCATATTTCCTTATTCCTATTGACAGTAGTCATAGGAAGTTTTTAAGGTTCGATTTTTGCAACGTACTATACCAGTTTAATTGCGTTCCATCTGGTTTATGTACAGTTCCAGTTCCATATCTTTTCACAAAACTTCTGAAACCAGTTGTAAAATATGTAAAATTAAAGGGTTCAAAAACTTATTAGTAATTCAAAAGAGAATCACTTAAAAGTATAAATACAATTACACAAACATTAAAAGATTTAGGATTAATAATTAATTCCGAAAAAAGTGTAGTTATTCCCGCGCAACAATGCCCATTTTTTAGGGTTTATTTATAATACAACTAACATGACAATAGCCTTAACTCAAGAGAAAAGGGAAATAATTTATAAAGGCATACAAAACATTAGGAAAAAAAACTGTAAAATCAGATTATTTGCACAACTCGTCGGAAAACTAGTTGCTTGGCCAGCTGTACGGTATGGCTGGTTACACATAAAATTTTTAAAGAGGCAAAAAATCTTAGCATTAAAATTAAACAATAGGAAATATGACTCAAAGATTAAGATAACTTTCACTATGGAAGAAGATTTGAATTGATGGTTAAAAAACTTAATGATGCCTGTTCAAAGTTTTTCTCAACATAAATTTTCTTTAGAAATATTTTCAGATGACTCACGAACCGATTGGGGCGTTTTCTGCAATGGGAAAAATCACAAGGGTTTTTTGGAACGGAAAAGACTGTGGCGTTCACATAAACATCCTAGAAATTAAAGCAGCCTTTTTCGGCTTAAAATGCTTTGCAAAAAAACCTTCTTAAACTGCTCTGTTCTCTAAATTGATAATGCAACGGCCATATCGTGCTTAAACAAAATGGGCAGTGTACGATTCAATAAATTAAATAGTATAACATAAGCTATTTCGAAATGGTGTGAAGGCAAATACATCTATATTTATGCTTCATAAATCAAAAGACAATAAGGAAGCTGATCTAGAGTGTAGGCGTAATTCTATGGAAACAGAGAGTTTTTCTACAACAAAACGTACCTCATGAATCGATAAAAGTGATTATTTCTTCATTGACAGATAGCACCCTTAAACAGTACGGAAATATTTACAATAAATGTGGGAATTTCTGGTTTTGTCAGCACCAACAAATATATAACAATAACCGTAAACTTATTCTTGAGTTCCTAAACATTCAATTGTCTTCGTGGTCATCCTACTTTACCTTGAACTCACACAAATCTGCACTTTCTCTAATTTGGATGTTAAAAAAAAGAAAAAATGATATTACCTTATTTTATTAATCAACGTGAACTATGTATAGCCCCAGACTTACATAGAACTCACAAAAGGAAAAAGGGTGCTACCAGTCAACAAAAGGTACCCTCCACTGTCTGTAATTGCAGTTGCAGGTAGTGAACATACCTATTTTTCTGTTCAAAACAGAAATTACAGCATTCATAGATACGGTAAATATGCTAATAGATCGTTGCCTTTGCAGATGCAATCGATACCATAAATAACAAAACCAAAGAAAATTTAATACTCACTCACAAAAAGCCCTCACCCAGCCAGCAGTTAAACCATTAGCAGATGAGAAGTGAATACTAAAAGCCAGTCGTATAATACGGAAATCTTTGGGGCACGCAGCACGCGACACGTGGCATCTTCAGAAGCTCAAGAATGGAAGTTACATTACAAACCACTCAGAAGACAGCTGGCTGGACAGAAAAATCAAAAGTATTCTCAAAATTCTATACCAAACCTATGGCGGATAATCCCACTGAATTTGCATCTTGTTTATTGAACCATAATTTCTAAGGAATCATATAAATATTAAGTTACAATTATAACTTATTTACCAACTCATTATCATATTACACAAGAATATTGGTATAGTATTAAAAATAAGTTAACAAATAAATTAATATCAGTTAAGCGTAATGTATATGTATACTATTAAATCTAATGTCTATAAATTTGGAATTTAGTTTATAAAAAGGGCCTTGCAAATCTAAGAAAACAGGACATCGCAATTTTCAGTTAATGTAGATTACATCGCAACTACTTTAAACAGCTACAAAGTGTAATGAAGAACGGCGGGGATCGAAGGATAATTACAAGATCAATCGACTTACCTGTAAGGAAGATCGATCGGAATTATCCGAGCATCTCCGCCGTCCTTCATTACAAACCCACCCAGTCTTTACCTCCTCCCTATCACCCCAAATGCAATGTAATCAAAAATATCAGGAACCAAAATTGTAATGACACAACAGGGCGAGGAGCTCGAGCGACCGGGCCTGGGACGGCTGAATCATCATGTTTTTTGATAACTTTTAAAACTTGTACCGGTTGGGATAAAATTGTATACTACAAAGTGTAATGAAGGACGACGGAGATGCTCGGATAATTCCGATCGATCTTCCATACAGGTAGTCGATTGATCTTGTAATTATAGCAGTAAAGAGCTTGTGTGCTTTGTCAAGTTTTGAATATGACTTTTTCAAGATGACAAGAATAATGCCAATATTTAATTACCGGTTTGTTAGGTTACCATGATATTGAGGTGTTATTAGGTAAATAATTGTTGTGTTTTTGAGGTGGCATATATTTATAAGTAAATATTACGTTTTTTGGAAGAATTCAATGGTTTTTGTTTAATGATTTAATTAATTTTTTCAAGTGTCCATCATTAGCTCCAAATTTTAGCAAATACAACCAGGTGTTATTAAAATTAACAGAAATTGATGCAACACATGCATCTTTAATAATATTAAGGCACTAATTCAAGTGTTGCCGAGCATGCTTTTGAAAATAATCATAGAATAATCAAAAATTTTAAATTAATTCATAGTATATGTGACAGGAGATTGTTAGACGCATACGAAAGTATGGGAATTATTAAATGTAAGAATAGTTTAGAGATAGGGGGCCTAACCTGTTTATTCCATTGTAGTAATTAATCGAGTGTAACTAAGAGTCCCAGGATTGATCATTTTCGGTTCTGCTTGGCAAAAAAAATTTATTATAGAGATAAAATTGATGGGAAAAGAAAACTGGGAAATAGTTAATTAGCTAAGAGGTAAAAACAATTTATTACAGAATAATATTGAAACCGATCCGAACGAAAAATGAATTTTAAATTTAAAGTCAGAAAAGAAAGCCATATACTATCTAGTCAATATTAACGTGCCTCGGAAACAGTAATGCAATGTAAAAGATGTGACACAACTTTTGTATATATAGGGTGTCTTAAATAGCGTGTGCCACTATTGCTATCTCTGAAACGGTAAGTGCTACGAGGTCGGTTAAATTAGAGAAGAGTTGCCTTTTTTGATACCCATTCAAGACAAGGTCTTTTTAGAATCCTATCTCTTGAGAAGACAACAATTAACTGAAATTGATGGCCTAAAATCCTCAATAATAACTTTTATTTGGTGTACCTCAAGGGTCCATACTGGGGCATTTTGTTGGTTATATATTCAAATTCAAATGACTTAGCTTGGATGGTGGAAAATGTATCCAATTTGCCGGTGACACAACCTACTTCAACTCACATAAAGACTTAGAACAAGGTCAAAGGAAAAATTCAGTTACATTCAAGCAAAAAGCTGGTTCGACTAAAATTTCCTAGCTCTTAATTTGAATAAAACTGTAAATATTGAATTTAATTTAAAAAAACAAACAACAGATAATAAACCATCAGAAACTAAATTTTTAGGTATTATACTGGATAAAGAGCTCGCTTTTAAGCCCCACACTACGAGTTTAAGTAACAAACTGGCCAGTGTAAATTTTCTACTTAGGAAAATAATGCAACATACTAATGCACATTTTGGCAGAATTGCATACATGTCCCAAAGCCTTATCATGTATGGCATCTTATCATGGGGCCACACCCCGAAATGGTTAATTATATTCAAACAACAAAAGAAAGCAATCAGAATCCTATCCAAAATAAACCAATCGGAGTCCTGCCGTCCACATTTTAAGAACCTAAAAATATTAACTCTCTCAGCAATTTATATCCAACAAGCACTCCAATATGCCAAAGGAAACCTTGTAAACTTCCAAACCCATCAATCGGTTCACTCCCATGATACGAGAAACAATAATCCCTCAACATAGATTGTCTTTCACCCATAAAATTTTTTAAATTTCGCCAATAAAACTTTTTTTACTACCGTGCGTAAAATACTCGCTTTACGCTAAGATTCGTAAAATAGGCCTTTTTAATATGCAGTGCATAAAATTAGTTTTTTACGCACTAGTGCGTAAAGTAAATCTGACATATTTTTTGACATTTAGGGCAGTGCGTAAAATAATATATATTGCTCACTAGTGCGTAAAATAATTTATTGTACGCACTAGTGCTAAAGTAATCTAATAATTTTGTTTTTTCATATATTTTATTAGAAAAAATTTTGTATGCTACTCATGTGTAAAGTATCCTTTTTTTAATCATGGGATTGTCGGCTCATGTGACAATATTCCCATTCATAAAAAAAATGGTCACTTTACACATTTGTTGCATAAATAACTATTAATTGTCTTCCGGAAGAAATTAAAGCCTTACCATCTAACAAATATAAATTTGCAATTAAAAAAATACTTCACCATATAAGCCTATATGAGACCCGAGAGTTTTTGGCGTTTGACTGGGTTACACTGACGGTTGATGATCACTCTTTAGCCCGGCTTAGTGGGACTGAAAATCGGAGGACTTGATTATGTGTTAAGTTTCAGTTTTTAATTGTTAGGGTCCTTTATTGTTAGTGTTAATTTATGTGGTTCCACTGTTAGATAAGTGTCCTATATGTTTTTTTTTTAATGACGATGCTTAAACTAAGTTGTATAATTGTGTGTCCACTATATTGTACAATTGTTGTTGTATTTTGCAAATAAAAAATGATTGATTGAAAACCCCTATACAGTGTTGTCAAATTCCTCTTAGTTTCTAAGATACAGGGTAATTTATGAAAAATGCCTAAAAATATTTCCTCGATTATTAATAAACTATTTTTTTGAGACACAGTTTAAATTCGAAAGTTTTATAATTTTCTCCGCTCTACAATATGGTGCCTTCAAATTTCAGCTCCAGCGTTCCTTGTTCGGGCCACCACCATCAACTTAATTTTTTCTTAAATACGGACCTGGATTTTTTATTTCAGATTTTAAGAGCTTCTGATGTTCCAAAACCAATAACGATCGCACTCATTCCAAAAAAAAAATACCTTTTTCACATTGTATTTAATCCCTACCAAAATTCTATTTTTTGTCTCTCTCTTAACACATTTTGTTCTTATGGAAACTGCCAATATGAATTTTTCGAATAAGCGATTTACGTCATTGATTTTGTGACATAAGAAGCTCTTAAAATCTGAAATAAAAAAATACAGGTCCGTATTTAAGAAAGTTAAGTTGATGGTGGTGGCCCGACACAAAACGCCGCAAGTGAAATTTGAAGGCATCCCGTTATAGAGCGGAAAATATATAAAACTTTTGAATATAAACTGTGTCTCGAAAATTAACAGTTTTTGTAATAATTGACTAAATATTTTTAGACATTTTTCATAAATTTTATTTTAAGTCTTAGAAACTAACAGGAATGTGACAACACTGTAAACTGATCCTGAATGCGCATCAAAAGAGACAACTTTTCTCTAATTTTATGGACCTCGTAACACTTACCGTTTCAGAGATAGGAATATGTGCTAAGCATAGGCCCAAATTTTGCGATTCCTCTCGAAGTGCCAGAGGATATACCGATCCCCGAAAAATAATCAGCAACCTCGAGGTATCAGTGACAGCGCTCAGTTCCGAAACAATGACTTAAGATCAGTGCTCTAATATTATAATAAATCATAAAAATAATTTTAACAAAAACAAACATAGCAACAAACAACAAAAACGATTTATAAGTCATCTAAAAATTTTTAAACCAGACAAATCACATAAAACGGTTGTACTGTTCGAGCAAGACTATAATAAAAAAAAAATGGCTTGTTGCAAAACGACACCACCTATAAGGAACTGAAAAATGATCCTACTAACATATATAAAAAACAATGAATTAATAACACATTGGAAAAAAAGAGATATCTGTTTCTCCAAACACAGCAAAGCAATTGAAAACAAATAATTCACAACCCCCCAGGATCTATGGCTTGCCCAAAACATATCAACAAGGGATACCACTTAGACCAGTTGTGTCTTGTATCGAGTCCCCTTTCGAGAAATAATCTAGATTTCTAAAATATGTATTTTACAAAACATCATTAACCAAAACAAAAACTATATAAAATACTCAATTTATTTCCAAATTAAATTTAAAAATATATTGATACCTGATAATCATACATTGGTAAGCGTATCGCTCTATACAAATGTCCCTATAGATCTAGCAAAAGAAATGATAAAAATAAAGTGGGAAAAAAATACCTATGAACGATTTTATAGATGCGGCAGTACTTACTTTGAAATCCACCTATATTTATGTACGAAAAAAGTTTTTCAAGCAAATAGACAGCTGAGCAATGGGCGTGCCGATATCCAGTGTGATTGCGCAGATGGTTATGGAGGACTTGGGAGAGTCCGTACTGGGTAGAATAGATTTCCGGGTTCTCTCTTTCTTTAGGTATGTTGACGAGGGCATTATATCTGTACCTGAGGATCAATGTCAAGAGCTACTTGACAATTTTAAAAACTACCATGCTAAATTGCAATTGACGATCGAAAGGAAGGCAGAAAATCGAATTAGTTTTTTAGATCTCGCTTTACCACGTAAAAAATAACATAAGAACTGATTGGTACACAAAACCAACATGATCTTCAAGGTATCTTAATTTTAAATCCCAACGCTCAATCTCCCAAAAAAAAAACAGTTGTTAAAGGTCTTGCTGATCGAGCAATGAAACTATCAGATTCCGAACATAGGACAAACGCAATAAAGAAGGCTAGACAAGCCCAATTAACTTAGATATTACATTCTTAACTTGCCTCAGCTATTTTTTGAGATTTTGGCTTCGATAAGTACTGCATGTCTCGAGATAATGACTAATATAAATAGATAGATGAATAATATATTAATTAATTCGATAAATAAACTTACTAATAACAGTTTTTGTTCCAGAATAGCAAAATACTCCAAAGCATCAGGATTCCGCAAGAGCGGTGAGGTTAATGATATTCTCCCTAGACCATAATTCTGTTATCGCTTGATTAAAAACCTTATCATTATTCTACCACCTTTGCTGTTCAAATAAATATTAACTTTAAGGTGTGTTCACGATTGAGAAATAGGTTTTCGATTAAGCATGAAAAGCAGGTGATTAAGGTTGAGTTTTCGACCGTTTTTTAAATTTGTCCACAGGATAATTTCCAGGAAAAAATATTACGCCAACAGCATATGAAATAGGCAGATATCCTTTTGGCAAACTTAATAATCAGTAAAAAATTGAACTCAAATCATTTCGATGAATACACAGCTTTGCGTTGTTTGATTAATTTCGTTTGCATATTATATGTATTTGAAGAATGAAAAAAGTTTGAATAACTCAAATATTAAGTGAAGCGAATATGAACGAGCGCACTATTTGAATCGTTTTATCTTACAGTTGTACTTTGCTTTTATACGGTTTACTCTGCAATAACGACAGAGTAGTTAAAATACTACAGCGCAAATAATAACGTTAAAAAAAGAAGCAGAATTTTTTTATTAAAAAAAAAACAGTAGCGAACTTAATATTATACGAAAATTGTTGAGGAAGAGACTAACTACTTGTTTCGTTTCCTTCATTTAAAAAGAAGTTAGATACTAGTTTCAAAGATCTGATTCGTGAATCAAAATACTTTGAGTGATAATAAGAATCTCATTTAATTAAAAAAGAACAATCTGATTCTATATTGTCAATACGATATTTTAGGTTAGGTAGATAGGTAACATATTGTTGATATTTGGCTTGCAAGTGTTGCTCCAAGAATTTGCTATCTAAAATCCTCCCTAAAAGGAATTTAAGAAAAGAGAGAACTTTCCTATTTTAAGTAATAATAACTCGCAAGCTTTTCATACAATAAAATATATTTATATTATTATAAGCAGAATTATAATTGATAAATGCCCTTGATTATACATTTAGTTTTAGGAAAGCTATATGAAGCATTGAGTTCGCTTGAAATATGGCAATGGAATCGTAGGATTGATGTATGCATATTTTAGAGAAAAATTCCAATTGTTTCTAGCTAAAAATTTCAAAACATGCCGCGAGCAAAACATGTTAAAATAGCAATGCAAGCAGCAATATTACAAAACAAAAAACGCGAACATTGTCTTTATGGAAGATACTATTTTCATATTAACTTTTTCCAGCTTAAAAAGTTATATTCAGACACGTACATCGATTTTTTTCCGTTAGTATATATAATCAAGGGCACCTCTCGAAAGATTGTTATTGATATATGCCTAGTTCGATTTTTAGACTTCCGTTTCAACAAATATATTTTCATATCTTAGGAAAATCAAGGTAACACGATATATTAGCATAATATAGTAACAAGATGAGCTTTTAACGAGAAAAACGTTTATGTCGTCATTGCGGAACGCTTGACTCGGATTTCTTGCCCATTCTTGCGATTCTTGCCGTCCTTCTTTTAACATTTTAAATTTTACAATTTTAATGTATGTTGTATATGTCAAATCAAAATGACATTGTTAAAGCTTATTGCAAATTTTTGTTCTTTTTAAATATTTTTTTATCACTTTAGCTTAAGCTATTATTATATTTATTTTTATATTATTTGACTTTTAATTGGTATAATTTCCACACATAGATGATAACATACATGTTTGTATTTATGGATCAAATAAAGTTTACGAGTCTGAGATAGTGTCCTCTCGCTCTCATAATTTTATGACATTCATCATTCGTGGATTTGGTGAATAAAATAGGAGGTAATGATAAAATGTTATTGTTAATTTGACGTTTTCAAGTATATAAAAAGTTAGCTGACATTAGAATGCAGACTTTAAGTTGAAGGAAAATACGCTGGAGGTTTCAAATACGCCCGATGTTCTTACGAACTTTGATTTTCATCCGGTTGCAAAACGTTACATTGACGGCAACATTAAATCTAATTTAAATAGACCAATGACAATTTTAATACTATTACAACTCCACTGTCATAAGTTGAAATTGAATTTTGGTATTGATCTCTACTCCAATTAGATTTACGTCAAAGTTTTATTTTGCCACACCTATATATAATATATATTATATACATAAATATATATATATATATAATATATAATATATAATATAATATACATATGAGTCTGAGCTTTCAGGGCCTTACTATAATATATTTTTAATTATTAGTTTTAGTATAACTTCGAAATAATTAAAGATGGAAATTATAATCAGTGATGTTGAGCTGATGGTTTTATGTTCCTTACTTGATTAATAAAGTTTTCTGAAAATGTGTAGGTATCAAACTTGATAGCACTGATACACATTAGATTTTTAGTTTAGGCACACTCTCTGCATAGAAATTACTATTACTATTATTAAGTTTATCATTATTCACGTTGTTCAGCTTTTAAAAACGCCTCGCTTAGATATTTTAGTTTTACCGTTACTTTGTGAAGTGTTTGTTCTAGATATAATTTATTTACCAATAGACTGTAAATTGAGATTTTAATACCTATATTATCTCATAATAAAAACTGGCATCTAGTCGAAATATGACATAAACTTTTTTATTAACATGAACAAGTAATATGTTATGAGTGATTGTATTTATTTTGTTATTTTTGTTATTGTAGAACTATAAGTGTTAATATGGAGTTTTATTTTTTAAGCTTCTTGTTCTCATCTTTTTAAACCTAAAACTTATTTGAAATTGCTACTATAATGTGTACAATAAATTACTATTTCTAGTTCTGAACCTGTTTTTATTTGTTACCATCTAAATTTTGCTGTTTAATAGACCTTTTGTGACTCCATAAACACTATACAAAATCCAGCTTGACATAGCGCAGATATACAATGAGACAGAAAGGTGGTTTTCAATACCATGACATTTAAAGTTGGTACTCTTAATCGTGGTAGAAGGTAAACTATCTTGAATTGGTTATATGTATGTAGATCGATACTCTTGCTACCTAAACTTTCAATTATTACTTTGCAAATATTGCAAATAATGTCCCACCCACCGATACAGCCTTTGAGCAATTCCTATTAAATGTTGCGAACGTGGAGCCATTTTCGTTCCATGAAACTACTTTTGATATAGTAAGAGTCAAAATCCCCCCAACCTAAACAATAGCCACAGCAAGGATCGCTATGACTTTAGCACGAGAATAGTCAAAACACTGAAGTATCTCATTACTCGCTCACAAAACTTATTGTATGCATAACTGAAGGTATCTTTCCCAGTACACCAGAGTGCCAAAGTCATCCCAATCTTTAGAAACAAGGGACCTCTTAGCAAGCCTTCAAACTATCAACCCGTTTATCTATTGGCGATATTCTCAAAGGTGTTTGAGCTGATCGTAAAGGACCAGTCATGCGTTTTTTTGAGAGGAATGATCTTTTTCTGCAAATCCAGTGTGGCTTCCGAAATAAGAAATTCAAAAGCTTATCTGGATTAAAGTTGGCGACCTCGAGGAGGAACTAGATTCACATTCCACATTTTATGATCTTACGAAGATCTTTGACT
>MU182050.1:0-26204 GCA_016904865.1 Pissodes strobi
GTTGCATAAATAAATTATTCATGTTACTGACATACACACACACACACTAATTTTAAACCGGTGACATTACTGTTGCATAAAAAGCCTTGAACAAATTATTGGTAGTTTGACTTCATTTGTGGAATTATTTTGTGCCGCTGGTTGAAGGCAAAACTCGTACTTATTGTAAAAATCATTTTTGTAGTGAATATTACCCTAAATGACAATAGGTAGATATATTCATGCCTTCAACAGAAGATTACCCTTACCTGTTATTTTCACACCTACACCGGATATCTTCAGAACCCAAGGAGGTAATAATATTTCTCATTACATGGGTGCCAACTGTTTCACTTAAAAAGGTTTTTGCACCTTTGGTTTAAATATTTACTTTCTTTACCTGCCGAAGTAGTTGTATGTATATATTTAATGGTCTGAAATATTGTCGGTTTGTCTGAGTGATTAAATCCTATAGTAGTGATTACATGATTTGTGTTTCAGTATTATTTTCTGTGTCCGGCATAAAGTAAGCATTTTGATAAAGATTGATATGAATAATCGTTTCTGATACATTAGAAACGCCAAAAACCATTAATATTGTGTAAAGTAGGTGCCAAAAATACCTTTATAATTATTATGTAAAGGTATCTTACAATTTTATAAAAAAATGAGGTTTAAATGAAGTTTGGTAGCTATATACGTGAAACAATTTAAGGGAAAAGCAAAATGCCGACTTTTCCAAACCTAAATATCACCAATTCATAAAAACGAATTTTTAGTGTTAAATAAGTAACATTGTTTGAAAATATAGTCTTTTTCTGAGTTTTTTTTTCCGAATTGCAAATGTTAAAATTCTTCTATAATTTAAATAATTATTGCGTTAATATTATACAATAACGGTAAGACAAAAAATATATATTTTCATTTCATTTTCTACATATCTCTATTTTCATTTTATTTTCTACGAGATGTCTTCAGGTTTTGGTTCCGACGTTCCGTCTTCTGGCCCAAATCATTAACTTATTTTTTTGTTCATTTACCGTTCTTTACAAGTTTTTGAACTGCCATTACAACCTAATTCTACTCATTCATATGTGTTAGACTGATATTTTAAAGCTACAGTTGATCAAAATGTTATCAAAGAAAATGAAACACTCTGTACTTTTCACCTGTTACATTGTTAGAAATTTATACTTTCGGTGTATTATAAATATTTTCGGTCTTTTGCGATTTTTTTAGGAAGAAACGTAACGGGGGTATTATATGTAACATTTATATTACAGTCGGTACCACTCCGTAATCCCTCTTTTGCGCCAACTGTCCTATTGCCAATCGGGGCAATAATTCCCTAGCAAAAGGTAAAAGTGACCACGGTTGGCAAATGACCCATGCCCATACAAAGAAGTAGGAAATATATTGTATTTTGAATATTTTTATACTTTTCGACCTTTTGTTTTCCGACTTTTTCTGTGCATTTTTTTGGTTAACATGTATATACGATTTTTTTAAGATTTTTAGTTTATCAGGTATCCAAAACGCTCAAACGGTATCGTAACAGAACATTGTGTAAGTTAATATGATATAAATATGCTTTTTTTTTTCTGGCAGCATGTATTTATTTGGTTTACATCTACCAGCGGCGGCGTTTGTGAGGATCGCTTCAACATTATTGAACAAATCGTAAAAAATACCTAAACGACGCCTTGGGCGTTTTTAATACGAGTCCTTCTATAGAATAAATAATTTAAAAACGTTTCAATACACCTGATAGGCTAGAATTTAATCTTGTTTAAAATTAAAAGAATACTTATTATACTATGTATCCAGTACACAGTAAAAAATTGAGTGTTAAATTTAACACTCAATGGTGGTACATATAGGACCACACTCAATATGGTATATTAACCAATCAGCTAATCTTGTAAAAATGATATTTTTGAAATGTTCCTTTGCTTTGTGACGAATGTTAATTCTTCTAATTTATGGCTAGGTACATTTACACTATGGTGTGTAAATCAATTAAAATGCAGTGTTAACATTAACACTCACATATTGTAAACCTAACCATCTAGGGTGTAAAAGAAACAATGAGAGGTGTAAGTAAACCATTTTTCATTGGTAATTTGTGTCTATTTAGTGTAAATAATATATTATTATTGTGTAAATTTGATTCCATTTGGGTATGAACTTACAATTGCGAGTGTAATAAAATAATTTACCCAGGGCTAGTATACTTTTCATTTTCTTTAAGTCATTTAATCACCTATCAAATAACCGGGCGTTTATAATTAAAATGTAACCATTGTGCATTTAAGATGTTTGACATTATAATATAAAAATCCGCTTAATTTGATACATGATTGATGACTTGATGAAAGCCGAAAGTATCAGTCCTTATATATACATTTTTCAGATCGCTTGGAAAAGGTTTGTTAAATGAATGAAAATGTTGAGAATTATGTATCGTTTATTAATAAATCAAATGATAATACTGTTAATGCTGAAAACTCAAAAATTGTTTGATTTTTTTCGTTATATTTATTATTAAATAGTTGAACAACATGGCAAACTTAATGGTATATCTATAGTTTAACAACTTATAACTCTATTTCGAAATGATGCGAAGTAATAAATCATTTTCTGATGGCTGATACATAGGTGTAGATAATTACGTACATATTTTAAACGTTTACCTGTCCTAATACTCGGACTTTCCCAGCATTATATTTATCACACTTAGGTTTTTTTATTACTATTGTAAACATTCAAATTTGACGATTTTTTGTATGCATACCCTAAAGTTTAAGTAATTGTAATTTTTCAGTTATATTTGTTCTTCCGAAGAAGACACAGTGTGTTTGTTTCATTTCATAGTTTCAATTAAAATGGCTAATTCGGTTTTCTCTCCAGTGAAACGAGCGAGCAAATGTCCATTTTCTGTTAACGAAAAGAATATTATTCTTAATGTATATGACGCCCTCAAACATCAAAATCCTCTGTATAGCGTTGATACTGTGGTGGAAATGTGTTCGCAAATGACGGGTGTTTCAAAAACGTCGATATATAAATTAAGGTGTGAACGAAAAAGTGGAGCTGTAAAACCACCTATACCATCTTCAGGAAGAAAGACGGTGCCTATCGATGAAGACTACAAACTTATAATTAGAAGAACAGACCATTTCTTTTATTTTAATAAGGAAATACCAACCATCGACAAAATTTTAGGAGCCTTGAAGCAAGACCAAAATATGTCTCCAACGATAAGCAGGAAGAAATTGTGGACAACTTTAAAACAAATGAATTTCAGCTGGGAAAAACAAAGCAGAAAATCGCTCCTAATCGAAAAAGATGAAATTATTTGCTGGAGGAGACATTACTTAAGACAGATAAAGCAGTTTCGAAGTGAGAATAGAAAGATTTATTATCTGGACGAAACATGGCTTAATGAAGGATATACGGTTGGGAAGATTTGGCAAGACAAAAATATTTCAAGTTTTCGTGAAGCATTCTTAGAAGGCTGGTCCACCGGACTAAAACCACCATCTGGGAAAGGAAAGCGACTGATTATTACACACCTTGGAAGTGTTGATGGTTTTGTTGAGGGCGGTTTGTTAATGTTTGAGTCAAATCATTCTGGCGATTACCATGAAGACATGAATGGCGATGTGTTCGAAGAATATTTTGAACAAATGTTAGATCTCATTCCACCTAATTCTGTGATAGTGATGGACAATGCGAGTTATCGTTCCAGAAAAGTTGACAGAATACCAACTAATTCATGGAGAAAAGCGGATATTGTTCAGTGGTTTAGACAGAATAACATACCATTTGATGAAAGTATGGTGAAAAAGGAACTGTTGTCCATAGTGTCCTCAAATAAAGCTCGTTTCACCGAGTATGTAGTTGACAAAATTGCACAGAAACGAAATATTACTATTCTTCGTCTGCCTCCGTATCATTGCGAATTAAATCCCATTGAACTTGTTTGGGCCCAAGTAAAAAGTTATGTAGCAAGGAGAAACACGACGTTTAAAATGAAAGATGTTAAAATTATCTTTGAGGAATCTTTAAAAAATGTCGATTCTGAAAAATGGCGTAAGTGTATTGAGCATGTTATAAAAGAAGAAGAAAAAATGTGGAAACTAGACCATTTAATTGACCTAATTGTAGAGCCTTTAATTATATCCTTGGAACATGACGAAGATTCGACGGATTTTTCTGACGACGAAAATGATATACCATAGTTCTCTACATAACTGTTTACACAAAATCGCAATTCTTATACCTTATTATATAAATATTATATGTGATAAAATGTTACAGTAATACTAACTGTTTTTGAATATACATAAATAAGTGAATAAATAAAAGTACTTAGGTAAAACAGGTATTTTAAATTAAATACCCAAACGTACGCTACTGCAGGTAGAAAATGGCCCCTTTGCTAATAAAGCCTATTGTTTGCAGCGGGATTGCCATACAAAACAGGGTGGAATGGTTAAAATATAATACAGCAGGCTATAACAGCTGTGGCTAAATATTTAGAAATCACAAAAATTTATTTGACCACTCTGTTAGCGTTTTGCATTTATAAGTAGGTTTTATTACTCCGCACCATTTCGAAATAGAGTTATAGTAAATTAAACATATTTATGTACTTTTAATGTACCTCAATCTTAAACTTAATAAAACAAATAACCTATTAAATATATGAATACTTAGAACACTAAGCAGCTAATGCTTTGGAATAATATAAAGGAAAGAAAATGACGAGTTATTTATTAATTGTTCCTTCTTACACCAAAGAAGGGCAGGATTTTTTCCAACTAAATATCTCAAACGGTTTAGAAGCTAGAGCCTGGCTAAATCAGTCTGGAACACCCTGTATAGAAGAAAATAATTTTAGATTATCCGTCTTTTGACCTTAATTGTAGGTATACAATAACTTTTGTATAACGTTTTTTCTACTTTAAAATAAAAACGACGCACGGCATTATATAGGAAGGTATAGTATTTATAAATAAACTGTCGTATTATTGTTTTTATCCCGCCAAAACTTCTCTGTATTTTACGTTATACTCTGATTTTACCTATGACCTATTTATTTAAAACTCTGTGTCTATGAAATTTTACCAGTAAAATAGGCACCTAAGATAATTATTTAATAATAATATAAAAAAAGGAATACATTAAATTATAAGCTTATATCGGAATAGTTTAAAAGCTTAAGGGGAAGCTGTACCAATATAAGTATCTAACATACAATTTATAAAAAATGGCGGACTTATTTCTAGTAAGGTTTCTATTACCTACATTTGGATAATATACTTACCCAATTTAAGCAGATCCTCATAACAGGCACTCTCATTTGACACCTTACAAAATTTCGCTTTATTTTTATATTTTAATTTAAATATAACCGACATTATTGTTATATTTTGTCCACAAAATTGCAGGTGCAAGCAGCGTCCCACAAAATGAAATGTTTGCTGCCTACCTTTTCGGTAACACGCGTTTAGGTTATTTTTGCACCCGGTCGTGTAAAGAAACAATTAAAAATAAGATAACACCCATTCAACAAAATTAACTCTTTAGAGAGTTGAATTCATAGGCAATTTGATGCAAAAACTTTGGTCCCATATGAGCGTAAAAACGTGGTAAATTATAATGATCCGAGTGTTAACATTAACACTACTTTTTTTTACCACATCTGAAATGATTTTTACCAGGTTGATATTTTTTACTGTGTAGAAATTAAAAGTTTTTATACATGTTAAGGAGTTAATTAGATAATATATCATTACCAAAAACTGCATAAGAGGTTGATGTCGTAAAAAAATTGTGTTGGGGTCGGAACGCCTATCGTCGTTGAACGATATTAATTTAAGCAGTTATTTGAATCTTGGAATTTCTTGAGATTGGCTGTTAAAAGTTTTTAAAATTATGACTTTTCCTACTTTGTATCAGTTTTATTTACCAAGTCATCTATACTGGTATGGTAAAATGTTTAATTTATGTATTAATTTTGCTTCTTGTAAGAAAATTATTGTGGTATTTTTATAGCAAGTGGTTGCAGGTTATGGCGATGAGCATAACTGTATTGGCATATGGCAGGTGCTCAATCATTTAACAAAATTTCTGTGTAATGTCATAAACCTAAAAAAAAAAAAACATGTGTTCGTATCTCCCCATTTTGTCCAGGCAATAGCAGACATGCTTTTTAATACCATAATTATGTTAAATAAAAGACCCACATAATAACCATTATCGTCTTGTGATTTATGTATCTAAAATTCGCATTTGGCATAGCACAGATATGCGGCCAAGAGAATCTATGATTTTCTAACTGTGTCATTGTGGCATCGAACAACTGTTGTTGTAAAAGTCACGATGATATTGACGAATACAGCGTAAAAAACAATTTGTCGTGGAACTGAATTAACCGTCCTTAAATAATTTGTCTATGGGAAATATAACAGCCATATTGAAGACTGGTAGAAGATTTGTAAAAGCATGGGTACTTGTCTCCAATTACATACCTTCATATTGTTTAGAGAACACCAACATTGGCTTGGGTTAGCTCTCTAGAACGGTAAGTACTAATTAAAAGTGTATCTACATGCAATTAATTAAAAAGGTTACAAACTTCGTAATAAATAAGCCCCTGGGAGTTTTGGTGATAGATGAATTTGTACATGCCATTAGAGTTCGCGGGGAGATGCTTGTTGAACCAATACTTTTAAACACTCGGTTAAAGAAAACTACCAAACATACATGAAAAGTTTTATTGTTACTTTCCTTATCGATCTATATATTTAAATTTAGCTTTATTTGGAAATGTGTAGTTAGTTATACAGTGCGTCCGTAAAGTATGGAATAAATTAATTATCTCGTAAACCACAATTTTTTTTAAAAATCGCCCGGACCCGTTGATTTTGTTTTGCGATCGCGCATATTCTGACATAAAATGTAGATATACAGGATGTTCCAAATAAGAGTGACAGAAAAAATATTTTTTTATTAAATGGAACCCCCTGTTCCCCTGTATATTATTGCATATTTGGATTTTGCTGAGAATTCTACACATATTTCATGAATAATGTCCTATACCTATCTCCAACTGTTTTCGAAATATTGACAGTTGAAAATTGACCATTTACCAAGTTTGACAGCCTGTGAAATTTAAACGGCTAAAGATAGAGCAAAATGGTTTGCACTTTCCTGTCTTGATTTTTCATAAGCTATCGTTTGACACTAACTTTATATTTAACCAGAAGGTTAGATTTAACCTCTGGTTAAATCTAAAGTTAGTGTCAAACAATAGCTTATGAAAATCCAAGATAGGAAAGTGCAAACCGTTTTGCTCTATCTTTAGCCGTTTAGATTTCACAGGCTGTCAAACTTGGGAAATGATCGATTTTCAACCGTCAATATTTCAAAAACAGTTGAAGATAGGTATAGGACATTATTCATGAAATATGTCTACAATTCTCCGCAAAATCAAAATATGCAATAATATAGAGAGGGCTCCATTTAATAAAAAAATATTTTTTCTCTCACTCTTATTTGGAACACCCTGTATATCTAAATTTTATGTCAGAATATGCGCGATCGAAAAACAAAATCGACGGGTCCGGGCGATTTAAAAAAAAAATTGTGGTTTACGAGATAATTAATTTATTCCATACTTTACGGACGCACTGTATAAGATGTACTAAGGTTTCTAAACTTACCTTGTTGCTCCTGAATGAAAGTTGCGAACCGAGGCCCGAGGTGCATTGGCTGACTTTTTTTGCCAGCAAGTTCTTCATTTATGAAAATTCGTACTTTTCTGCACTTAGTTTTTTATAGTGAATATTGCCTAAAGTGACAGGTAGATAGATATACCTACCTGCTATTTCACACCTACATTAGATTATTATCTGCAGAACGCAACGAGATAATAATAATTGTTAAGTATAATTTAGATGGATACCTATCTACTGTTTCCTTTAAAAAGGGGTTTCCACCTCTGGCATAGATATTTAATTTCCTTTCCTGACAAGGTATAGGTTTGATATGTAAATTTAATGATCTGAAATATTCTCTTTTGTGTGCTCGGAATATGAGGAAGTCTACGCTAATAATTATCAATCAGATCTGTATTTTAACTATCTCTATCTATCTACGACTCTCGATATTTGTATGAGGTATCTCGGTAACTATTAGTATTAAGCAAAAATTAATGAAGGTGCCATGCCATTTTTTTTAGAAACTAAACATGGTAAAAACAGAGCTTAAAAAAATACATGGGTAAATTTAAAAATGTCGATTTTGGAAATAACCAATAATTTTTATAAGATTCACATAACATTTTCTTAGTTTTCACATACAATATACCACAACCTATTAACAAAATATTTCTAGAATAAAAAGTTATTGGACCAAATTCTATTATTAATTGTATGCCCCCCATATATTTAATACTCCACTAAATATATGATGCCCCCTATATTTATAACTGGGAAGGTAGCGTTTTAATTCCATTTTGTCACTGTATGTATTAGTTTATATATAAACTCATTTTTTAATTTCATTAAGAACTTGAGACTCATTATTTATTAAATAATTGTTTTAAATTTAAAATAGCCATAACATTTTTATAGCAAAAACATAATAATTAGCATGAAACAATTAAACAATAAACCAAACATGGATATAATCTTAGGGTATGTAAACTTAGATAATCCTAATTTTTGCCAATACACGTTTGGCATCTTTTTGGTGAATTTGACAGAATAGGGAGAGGTTTAATATCTGTAACCGCTTCGTTGGTTAGCTGAAGGAGTTGCTCTTGTGCCCAAATAGTTTCTCAGTAAATTTTATTTAATAAAACACAACAGGAAAAACAGATTCAGTGAGCGTTGGTGAATACCACCATTAGGTACTACCCGTTTAGTATTTAAGTATTAAGTATTCACTTATTCTAGTGACGATATGGTTAGGAGCGCCAGCTAATTGAATATAAATAGACAACCCTTGATTTAAGGAAACTTTGGCGAGAACATTTAACAGGTTTGTTTGTAATATATTGCAGTATCTACATACTTGCTTCCAAATTTTATTCTAAAATTCTGCAAATTCTTAGTTCTCAGAACAAGTGGCTAGGGATTAACGGCCTTATTAGGTGGCTTCCACGCTCACCGCATACCGGATCTCACACCTTCGGATTTTTTCTCTGGTAGTTGGTGCGGCGTCTGAAGGTATCATGTTATGTCAAATGCTGCCAATTATCTTAGAAAAAGTGATAAACGAGCATTGATAACTATCGAATGTCTTCGAATACACACTGTAAAATAGTTAGGTGTACGTTAAGAAATACATAATTATTTGTTTCATTGTTGAGTTGTTTCCAGAGAATTATTATTTTTATAATTTTGTAGCTATTTTGTTATTTAATTTTTAAAACTAATGAGCATATTGATTTTCGTAGCCTACAACTGAATAAAAGAAATTAAATATTATGTTTATTTATACACTAACACGGTACAGAAAATATTTAAATATGTATATACAGGGTGGTCCGTTTCAAATAATACATTTTGTTCCAATTAGTTTTGACTTGATTTTAGATATATTTTAATAAAGGTATTGTATTCTACGTGAAAATTTTTAAAAATTATGGATTATTTTCAATTTATCCTCGCGTCTGTCTTTATTAAACCAAACTGCAACGTCCCTAAGAATTGATACGATGAATTAAACCTGCAGTTAAATTTAATATTTCTTATTTCCAACTGTAATCTATATCATATTGATTTATTATAATTTTAATTTGTAAAAATAATTTCTGTTTGTTGCAGAATAACCGAAGCACAAGTATGGATGATTCCAGAAGATTTTCCTGCGGCAGCATAGTGTCGAGACGAGCATCAATGGCTTCTGCACCCAGAAGGAATGAAATTCCTGTAGAGAACATTTATAATCAAAATAAAATTGAAACTTTACAATGGCAACTTAGAGAGGTGGGTATAATCAAAGAATATTTTACTACAATATTCTTTGGTATAATATTATCGGTTCACTAAGCAGTAGTATTAAGCATTTTGTTCTGTGACTGTCTCTATGTTAGCCCCTATTTTTCGCAAATATCGAAAGTCCTAAAACTAGACGTATATAGTGTTCTCATTAAGCATTTCATGTCTGCGGTTAGTCTCATATTAGGGGATTTTATACCAATTATAAGCAATTTTCTAGTGATAGATGGAGACCAATAAGAGAAGATATACCTACTCGTTATTATAGTACATCTACATATCATATTTTAAGAACCTCAATTAAATAATAATTCCCAAAAAAATGTACCCCTGACGTTAGTATTTGTTTTTTTTTTGACATATAAAGTATTTCTTTCCAAGCTACAGGGTGTAAAAAATTATCCCTGACACATTTTTCGTTTAATTTTATTGGCGCATATAAAGTATGACTTGCGTATCTCCTTTCTAAGTTACAGAGTGTAAAAATTTTTAAAAATACAATAATTTTTGCTCCATAACTTTTGAACAATAGAAGATAATTAAATTAATTTTCTTATGTAGCTTGTACCTTAACTGCGTTGTGTTAGCAAATGCATATCTACCATTGGAAAATCATATATTTTTTACTTCCAGTACGTACCTAAAATTTTATGGATTAAAATATCAAGATTTTATGATGAAATTAATTTTTTGATAATTTCATGCCAAAAAAGATATTTTTGTACCAAATTGGGACATCATGTTATATTATATCATTAGCAAAGTGTATAATTCAGTCGTTGTATAGAATACCTAGGCATTATATAGAATGCCTGGGCCTATTAGGCAGTATGAAACATGATTTGTATTTTACGATTTACTTACAGAAATTCTATAGAATACCTAGGAATTCTATACATTGCCTAATGGATTCCCGGTAATATACAAGTCGTTGGGAGGGAAAAGCTCGGCACAGGCCCCACCCGCCGGAGGCTAATTCGACTAAGGAGGAAAATATTGGGGGTGCTTCGCCCAATTGTTACCCAAAAGTCGTCAAAACCATTAAAAAAACACGCCTTCCACGAGCAGACGAAGCAGATTTTACCAAACATTATTGACAAATTTCCCAGTCAATTAAAGGTCCAAAAAGTAGAGTTGGGCAGGCAATAAAAGTAAACTGGAACTGGACCTCGCTCTTACTGATTTTCGTAGGTTAGATTTAACTGAATTTAAAAATTGTATTATTTGTATACAAATATTGCAGAAAATTTTGAAAGCCTGTGGGTAAGGGGGGGGGGGGTAGTGGTTGTGTGTAGCCCCCTCGTAGATCCGCCTCTGGGGCAAAGTAAAGATCGATTGAAACTTAAATATTTTAATTTCAAAAATACATACGGTTTCGGTTTGCTAGACTTAGACTTTAACTTAAACTTAACTGTAGCGTAACTTTGACTTAAATTTTGTATTGGAAGTATATCTACCCTAAAAAATATACTATGCACTATGGATGTACATTACTAATATTTTCCCAAAGTAATAGCGGAATTTTTCTCTTATGTGAAAACCGATTTATTGCTTTTTCATAACTGTCTTCATTATTTATTATTCACAAATTCTCTGTGAACGCTAAGCATACATATACCAGAGAGTCTTTTCTCAGACATGGTTTATTAGATCTCAACCAAGTTTTTACACGTCACTGAAGTGAAAGATCACTGAATTTGAAACTTTTATACTAAGCGTTATTTTAATATTACAGGGGGGGGGGGGCAACTGCACCCCTTGCCCTCCCTGCCGGCGTCCATGCTAAAGCCTAGGGTTTTATTATATTATTTCATTTTTTATGTTAATTTCTTTATGCAATGCCGTATTGGTTATCGCTAGTTAAACTGTTGGTTCCGAAGTACTTTGAGTGGTTGCTGATTGACTGCACGTCCCATGACTATGGAGATTATTGGAAGCAAGGCAATTGGGCGATAGCTTGAGGGCGTCGTTTTCTTGTCTTTTTTTGGAACAAGTTACACTCGCCGAACGACTTTCCAAGAAGATGGGCATATCCCTTTTCGGTAAGAAAGAGACAAAAGTCGGGGAAAATGAGTGTTAGTTCCTTGGAGCAGTTCTTTAACACGATGGCAGGTATTCCGTCCGGTTGTAACCATTTGTTGGGCGCCAATTTTTAACCAATTAGTGTTGCCACTTTGTAATGAATTTCTCGCTCAGTCACCAATTTGTGAGGATAATTAATTTATTTATTTTAATTTAAATGAGACTAGGGGTGGATTCGATTTAACGTTTCTCCCGTCAACTATATTATATATGTGATTGTGGGCGCCAAGCTCTTAGAGACGATGCAAACAGAAAATATAGAATATTTAGATAACAATAACTAGAATTTACAAAGATAAAAATAATTCACATCTCATAGAGCCCAGTCCTGTAGTAAAGTAAAGAAGATACATTTTTTTAAAAACAATATATTAATTTAACAACTAATTTACAATTATCAATGATGAGGTTTTTTTTTAAACATTGTTGAAACGTATATAACCTGATGTAAATACGACTTACAATATATTTAATGAAGTTTAAACGTGACTAAATTGACTGGTAATGTGAACAATTAACAAATTTAGTTATTATAACAAGTTGGTCTTTCCAATCTAAAAAACTCCTTGACACATCCAATTACTTAACTCGTCCTGTTATCTGCAAACCACGTGATCAGTTGGGACCTCCACTGAGAACCTCTTTGCCTGTGCCTAAGCTTCCCTGCTATAGGCGTATCCAGGGCTAACGGCTATTCCCGGAATCGTTCCCTGTTAGTTGTGCGTGGCTGCTGTCGGACCGACTGTCACCACAAAGATCTGTGTAGGTGTCGTCTTGGAGCAGGAGTTACATAAAAATATATTGGGTGTTTAAGACCAACTTGTACCGCTAATTAATTAATTAGACGAGTATCCTGTGGACCTCAGATTGATATACAAGGTTTTAACCAAGAACTTGAAAATTGACTGGTTACAGCAAATATAATCAGAACTTAAATTACAATTTAGTTCAGCAAAAATTATAAATAACTATGATTAAATAATACTATGAATAATTACTGTTACTCAAGATATTTCTTTTCTTTACTGAAAGATATGAAACTCAAAAGAAATTATGATCAAAATTAAAAATTTAAAAGAAAATTATGAAAAATTTATGAAACTTGTCCAACAGTGGCTCTCGGCAACTTCAAATAGAAAATAACTAGATTTTAATAAAAAAATAAGAAGAACGAGGTATAATCTCTCTTAAAACAAGTCTAATGACTCCAGATAAGTAATTTCTTTCCTTAATTTATAAATATGGCCCTTGGCACATAAACAGTAATTTGACGCAAATAAAGATAAGATAATTACTATCTCGCTTTGAGATAGGAAATTAGATTAGCGATCAAGAAAAAATAAACCAGGTAAATTTACACAGATGTGCTTAAACCTGTTTCATGTGCAATATAATGCTGGTACATCATTGGTCAAACGTGACACGATAAGTGATAATAATTATAGTTTGATGTTACAAATCAACTGAAAGATTAATGAAATAAGCCTGAAAAACTACGGTCAACAATACTACAAAAGAAAATTCAGCCAAATTCTACTCAAATTCAATTAACAGGAACAAATAAAATTCGCTTTGAGAATCTTCCAGGTAATTTAAATGAAAATATGTAAAATCTAAAATCATATGTATGACCACTAAACGATGAAATAATTACGTTCTCTATAAAATTGGATTAAACCAGTATCAAATTACACGAATTTGACCGATAAGATACGCAATTATTCACCAAAAAACGCTATTCAAACCTAAAGATCACCATAAAAAAATCAGATTATTGAAATTGCCAAACACTCGAAAGTGCAATATAAAAATGCTAAATTCTTTACTTTATTGAAATATGATTAACCGAATCAAAAACAGTTATCAATTCTGTATTTAAAATATGCAAAGACATTTGCAAACTATGCAGGATGAATACAACCAATGATGCAAACCACCTTCTTTTCAAAATTGTACATTCTACCTATTTAAATTCAATGGCTTTTCATTGGGCAATTTAAAACACCACAACCATTGTAGGAAACCCGGCGACAAACTAAGGAAACATTCAAAATACGCTAATTGTAGCAATCTATCGTATATTACAGGCATTGAACAACCCTCTAGGTTCTTCAATTACCTACTACACGAGATAAGCCCGTTTCCGAACAGATGGCATTCCCAAAATCAAGCGATCTGCACCGACACAAATCCATAAATTAAAGATACCAATCTGCGTACCTGTTCTCCTTAAAGTTAATTGTGCAAAATATATCCATTCACAGATACATGTCACTCCAGATCATTATACCGAACACTGAAAATTATTGATAAATAGGTAGAATTAATGGAGCGGAATAGACTAATATTTGATAACATGGTAGTGTTGATGTTCGATATGGTGGGGAGAGGGAGAGCCTTGCCTTGGAGGACGTTTAAGGTAGAGTGTGTTTTTCTTTGGCTGTAGTGGACGTGATGCCGCGTTCGTCTGTTAAAGGTGAGAGAGACGTTTTTGTAAAGTTATTATTTACTGCCTTTGCTAGCGACCAGAAATTCCTGGAGCCACTGGGGCATCGCAAACATTCATTCCCGATCCTTTGATTATGTTTGTCTTTAGTTTCATCAATCACACATTTGCATTCGTTTCTCGCTTCGGCAAAATAATTGCGATTTTCAGCGGTAGGGTTTTGCTGCAAGTACTTGTAGGCCTGCTGTTTCCTACTTACAGCTCTTTCGCAACTTCTGTCGAACCAGGGCTTTCCTTTTGTCGGTAACTTAATGAAATTTGGGATGTTTGCTTCCATCTCTGACGAGATAACTTGCGTAATCTCTTCGCAACAGACTGACGGGTCGTCAGTGCTAAAGCAGACGTCGAGCCAAAGAAAATATAGGTAGAACTCTCTTAGATCATCCCAGTTTGCACGATTGTAATGCCAGATTTTACGAGGCAATGGCGTATCTTTCTGTAGGAGTGGCAGTTCACAAACCGTTGTAATAAGTTCGTGGTCGGAGCTACCTACTGGCGGATCAACTGTAATTGTGTACTGGTCAGGATTTGTGGTTAGAAAGAGACCCAAGAGGGCGGCAAATTCGCCCCTCTTTTAGAACCGAGTTGGTTCGTATACAAGTTTAGTAAGTCCGCAGCTGACGGCAAATGATTCAGCTGCTCTACCTTCGTTGTTGGTCTTGTTGTGATTTTTGAGCCAGTTGGTGTTGTGGGCATTGAAATCTCCCAGAACGATTATTTCTGAATTGGGGTGATCAACCTGTATTGAATGAAAAGTGTTAGCTAGTGTTGTAAAAACGCTTTTGTAGGATTGGTTAATCCCGTGGCGGAGAACTTGAGGCACATGACGTCAAGGTTGTACGGTTCGAGTGTTTTTTCACGGTTACACGAGAGGTCGCTTCGGACAAAAGGGCATATTCCGACAACGCCACCCTGTCTAGGTGGCGTTGATTCCGAACTTATGTATAAATTGGGGATGCAATATATTTAACGTTTTTTAATAAAAACTGTTGCCATTCATCAAAAGAGACAATCTGAGCGATATATGAGCCGTAGTTAGATGGAATAATTAGGTTAAAAAAAGGGTTTGGTTGTCTCTAATATTCATTTCAAAATGATTGCATATTTATTTACGCCTTGAAATTACTTCTGATATGAGTTAAACGACTAAGCGGTTTTTTATGTTATAAGCGCCAGTAGTGTATTTATGAGAGAACCTTTATATTATTTTCGCTGTCTCTTATATCATTGCGGTATTGAATTTTTCAGACTTAAAGTGATCACTTATAAAAATCATGCGATCCAATTGGTCTTAGTCTTGTTCATGATCTGTTGGCGTACTAGGCAAATACAGTAACCGGCAACGTTGTAATAGTACTAATTTTAATTGCCTTTATTTTAGATCGAGAAAAGCCGAGGGATGTACAGAGCGGTCATGAAGCAAATAGTGACTTTTCTGGAAAAGGCTCACGTCAGTTTAGAAAATTTAGGAACCCGTCTCAACAGAAAAAATCCAGTGCCAAGATCAAAGAGTGAGCATCATATCGTCGTAGATTGCGACAGCAGTTCACAAAATCAAAGGTCATTGATAGAACAGCATCTTAGTTCCTGGTATGTGCTTCATATATACCTACTGAGAGTACTGAGTATTTTATACAACTAAATATGTTGTGAAGTAAAATGACCCGCCCTAATAACTATTATTAATATATAGGTTTTTATATAATCAACTTACCGATATTTTAACTATTTATTAAGATATTTAGACTAAAATTGTTCGAATGTTTCATCACTTACGACTAAGTTTAATTACAATATCATGGAATTATCAACGCTACAAGTATTTTTTTATATTTATACTAGAACCAAATGCAAATATGTATTATTATAATTTTTTAATGAATAATTTTTTTCTAGGACACCCAACAAAAAACAAGACTACCACCCGGACGAAATTCCGCCTGAAAAATTATCTCAGGAAGCCTTTCGCTTGCTTAGGACCGCCCAATCCCTTCTCAGCACTCAAGAACCTAGCCTTACCACCTCAGAAAACCTAAATATGGCAGATGAGCCTTCCGATATTGAATTTCTGGCCCAGTTGGCTAAGGAATTCCCGAGCGATAGTCAGAAACCTCATAGGACAACAAGCTTCAGCTTGAGCCCTAAGCTGATTTTACCTGAAAATGACATGAAAATTTCAACTGCGTTCAACAGGAAGCTGTCGCTACAGTTGAACGAGTTCAGAAGGAACTCTGAACGCTTCAAAGTAAACGGTTCCAAGTTTGACTTAGCTAGGTCGTCTTTAGCAGAGAGTGAGTACTACTCGTTGCCTCCAGGACCCGAAGTATTGGATAGGACCAATCAAGCGGATCCATTGAGGAACTCGAGATCCGAATTTCTGGACACTGGAATCCACATTTTGGAAAAGACCCCAAGCTCTCCTGCAACTGCCAGTATCAGTTCTATGGAAGATGAAAGTGGATTTTCGTCAATGAATTCGTTTCAGGATATTGGTTTGCCATTAGTTAACTCTACTGGAATTGATGATGTAAGTATAATATTTTCGAGTACGATCTGTAAGGTATTGCCCATAATATCTCATTTGTGGGTTCTCGAGGGAAAGCCCTAGCTTAATCTTAAATGGGATTACTATTTCTTGTTTTTTTTTCTAATTCCTTGTCGAATGTCATTTGTCTAAATTCCCATATGAGATAATATGTGTCCCATAAGTAGATTAAAAAAACTTGAGACTAAATATCCTAAAAATAGGTATTAAATAAAGCATCAAATCCTTAATATTGTTGACACTAAAAGAATAATAAAAATTGATCAATACAGAACGATGGATGCCTAAAGAAAGCCAAAAGTATAGTTACATTGATCATTTTGACAGGTTTGTTGCAGAACCCACCAGACCCTGAGAGTAAATACGTTTCACCCTTACAGAATACTCCAGGCGCTTCACGAAGATTATTAATATTATTTTGCGAAATTATGGTAAATTATGGTAATAATCAATACGTTCCTAAAGTGACTGCATACCTAATATTTTGTTCTAGGAATGGTTGTTTTTTTAAATCGACTATCTGTATTGGGCTTACGATGACGGCTTTTCATTGGGCCATTATTGAATCAACTATTCAACCACTCACTTTTTTATTATTGATACTCATTCATTCATGTATTTTTGCGAGGCACAATGGTAAGCTAGATCTTAAACTGCTTCAAGCTTCAAGATAAGATGCCTTTATGGTGTATGAGCTGGAAAATCTAGCTGATTTAAGATGGCAACCTTTAATTCTATAATTAAACCTTCCGAATTTTTTCCAAGATGGTGTATTATTTTTCTCCATTAATACAGTGGCTAAACCACCGCTTCCACACTATATGGCTTGACAGACTGAGACTAAATTGGGCTAAAGGCACTATTACCTATTTATTGAGATTGCCTTGTTATACCTTAATATGCGCGAAGCCGCTATAAAATTTCCTTATAACACAAGAGATGGTAAATAGAAACTGATGTCGATGACTATTTTAAATTGCAATAAATCCTACACTCTCAATAAGATGATGCACTCATGTGGTTTTCTTCGTTTTTCGATTTACACCTTAATTTGCTCGAAAACACAGGTCCTTTTATAAAATTAACTAATATTCTTGCATGGCGATCTCGTTCTACAAAAAGACCTGATGTACTTTCAACAAGAAAATGTTTTTCATCATAAACTTTCTTCGAGTATGACATAGACGAAAAGTATTGAGTGGCCAGCAAGATTGGCCGAGACAGCTCCATCAAAATTTTCTTTGGATAATCTAAAATAGGACCGTTATTAATTAAAACTGTATCTGTAAACCTAGAAGTACGTTTATCTCAGGTTTTTTTAATGGTTGTGTCACACACATACACACACTAAATGGATATCTTATGCCACTCGATGAGCGGTGTGTGTGCGAAGATGTTGATTGACACGGTTCTTGAATAATTGTAGGTTGTAACTAGGAGGAAACAGATGAAATCCTGGGTACATCTGCCTAAAATATCTGTAAAATAGAGATATCTCGGCCACATGTCTGCGGTGTTCCGGACTATCTAAATTCCGGGTCAACTCCGGGTCGCCGACGATACGCATAGCTCCTTTCTAAATGGAATCCAGCAGCGTTAGGGTGTGCTTAGGTGCGGCACCTCAGATCAGTGAGCAATATTCTAAGCATGGTCTTATTTACGCTTTGTAAAACAAGAGCAGCTGCTGCGGTGTATACAGTTTTTTGTTGCGAAATAGCGCACTAAGCTTCTGCGAGGCTGATTTTGCGATGTTAGCATGTTAGCAATGTGGTCATGCCAGGACATATTGCTGTTGACCGAGGCACCCAGTAATCCGATTGACGAGGATGAAGGAGTGGTCGATCCTGCGATAATGATATCAGGGTCCGCCGCATCGGCTTTCTTGGTAAACGTGGCGGCTTGGGTTTTTGCTGCATTGAACTGGACCAAATTCTTCTCGCCACAGATTCGATATTTCTCCAGATCTTGATTAGTTGTCGTAATCTGCTCCTGTATGCGGTGATAATTCAAGATCGACGTTTCTTTTTCAATGATGAGTTATATTTTGATAGGCAAGTAAGACTTAGACGAGAAGTATTGAGTGGCCAGCAAAATCACCCGATTTAACTTCGCTTGCCTTTTTTTAAATGTTAATGATACAAACTGCACTGTTGAACTGGGGGTATCTTTATCTCTATTAATTGAGGGTGTATCGAATTGCGAGTTATACCTTATTATGCCCGAAAACATCAAAAGATGACCTTACAACACAAGAGTTGGTTAATAAAGGTTATGCATTCCATTCATTTTAAAAGAAAGCCTGAGCTTTCAAGAATATGTGTTTCACCACGACCTTCTTCGCGTAGGTCCTAGATGTGAATCTATTGATTGATCAGCAAGACCTCCCGATTTAACTCCGCTAGACATTTTCTTTATAATCAATCATTTAAAATAAAAAAGTTATTAACAAAATTGGCGCACTGGGGTGGCGGCACCTTCACACCCTATTTCTTCGAACACATTTAAAATACAAGAAATTTTCAAGAGCTACAAAAAAGGCTATTCCAGAGAGCGTATTTCACAATTTAAGAGTAAATAAAAGGAAGCCTCGTATCAGATTTTCATTTTTTCTTAGTGTAATATATCACCACTCGGATTTAAAATTATACATTTTACCATAATTTTGGTTTTTTTTCTACATATTTCTTTATCAAGGTGGATCCCTCTTTTTGTGTCAAAATATTACGGAAAAGTAGTTTTTAATTTGATATTGATAGATAAGTTTTAAGAAATTTCGTTTCGCATACGCTAAGTAATTATTTTGTGTGTAATCCACACATGTAATGTCCGTAGGATAATCAGTCTATACTGCAAGACCAAACCCCTACTTGTATTGGAGTGGTTCCATCACAATACTGAGATTAAGTTGTTATTCACTAATTCACTAGGATACCTTTGTAGACACCATTGATTCATCGGCGCTTGTTTCCACCTTTTTCAAGCATTTTTTTGTGAGACCATAAAATCAAAGGCGTTACTAATCTCATCGTAAATACAGTTCTGACACTTTATATATCCCGTCGCGTCGATCACCTTAATACTTGAATTAATGCTTTCAAGTAAAAAAAGAATATCTATTGCCTGAAATAAAATCAAATACATCGTACCTAGTATACCTCCTCTTTAAACAATCATTAATCTTTCTTCTAGGTTTCCGCCAGAAGTGTTCTACTTAAGAGTATGCTTCACAATAATAGCGACTGCAGTTCCCTCAGCATTGGTTCTGAGCTTAATACCTCCTTATTAGAAACCACCTTAACGTCTTCACCTACCTCTGATCGGAATTTCGACAGAAGATACGACCGAAAATATCCATCAGAGAAAGGAGATGGTAAATCCGTTAATCCTGACGAAGATAGAAGGAACAGCTTAAGCGACGTGAAGCTGTGGCAGAAGCCGGCTCAGATTAATGTGAATGTTGAAGTGAGTTCATCTGGAAATTGCGTTGTAAATACTCCAGGCGATTCCTCACTAGATCAATCAGGCTGTGCCTCAATGAATTCCGGATTCAGTTCACCTATGGGTTCCCAAGGGAATCACAGAAGGTGGCACTCGACATCGGAGCAGAGAAGCAAGCAATTGAAAGTTTTGTGGGTGTAGTATAGTGTCTAATTTATTTAAGTTTAGAAGTTAAGTTGCAGTAGCTTGTAACTGTTTTAATATTAGCGACTGAATCTTGAGTTATCTTCGATAGTTTTGTACATTTCAATGGTGATTATATTTAACTAATTTAAATATCGAATGCAGTGGACGCAACTAAACATTTCTATTATTAACATAAAGTAAATAATTATTATAAATCTAGATAAACTTCTAAGTGAGATAGCCAAGAAACGTTTAAAGCTAAATTAAGTCTCTTGCACTGAATCCAACAATATCAGTTTTTGTAAAGTCCTATCAATGCGAGCTATTATTTTGAAAATTGAGTTGATGTAATGTAGATCAAAATTTTATGTTGCTTTGGAAATTAATTAATGCCTAATAAGCGTTCAAGAATTCAAACTAATTTTTTTAACCGGCGCGGCCGGCGGCTAAAAATCGGGAGGACCCGGATGTACAGATGCCTAAGAAAAATTAAGTGTATTTGTTAAATATTCAATTGCGACTAGCTTAAATAGGACAAAATGTATATTTCCAAAGTATCATAGTAAAACCTGAAATTGCTTAAATCGTCTTGATTCTTATTTAGTTTTATAAGTTTATATCGTCAAGAAGAAACCTTAATTTTGACGTATTTCCCTTTAAAATGAAATGGAATCTATTTGAATGAATTAATATTACATTCTTGTAGACGTTTTTTTTTTGTAACTAACAAGTTATTGAGTTTGCTAATGAAATAATTCATGGAAATTGGAATGTAATAATGGATCTTAGTATCCAGTGGATAGGTAGTTTTCACTCGGACCTAAATTAATTAACTAACATGTTTGTTTTGGGACTTTAATACCGCTCTTTGGTTCTAATATTTGAGTACCATACACCCCCTCCACATTATATCTAAAATTACATTCGGACCATGTACAATTTTAGTTTTCGTACCTCAATCCCAATCACAATTTTTGACATGATAACTATCAAATTTTGACAATAGCTTCTTTTCGATATTTCCCCCTTCTAATCTCAAACAGCATACAGCTGTACATTTTGTATTTATGTTCCTGAACACAAATATTGTTTGCTGTTTATAGGCGAAATTTCATGAATATTTTTTACCCCAAGAGCAAAATGCTTTTCTAAAAGCACTTGTACGTTTTACTCGTAAGGTATTTGGCTAGAACTACTGTATTAATATATTAATGGGACCATTGACTTATTTAATGTATATTTACCTCACTGCCTGGCTTCTTAATTATCCTGAACTATGCAAAGAAAATAATATGATATAAATTATAGGAAATCCAGTCACTATTTTCCCTTGCATCGGAGTCAAAGTACATTGAAAATATGTTTTGAAATTTCCCTAGTTCTACCTAATTTACTGAGATCCAATTTTTCCTGAATTATTTTCTAAATCATTTTTATTTAACTATAGACTGGTCTCATATACAAGGCGTCTGAAAAAAAAACATCGCCTCCTCACATGAAAATATTAAAGGTCCAGAACCGCGTGTAAAATATAGGGCGTCGAAATTTTTCGTATCCTTATCTACGGGGTGTTTCAAAAAATAACCGGCAAACTGCTTATGCAGATTTATCGTTAAAACGTACCACCAAAAGATCTCATAAAATAGCGGTCAGTAGCGGTTCATCATAAATGCGGTTTTTGTTTAAGATTTTTTGCCATTTTTTTATTTGTTAAAAGAGATCAAGAGGCAAATTTTATTCAGCTTTCAGCTTAGAAATTTTTCATTAAAAAATTAGCATACCTATATATATATATATATAAATATATCTATTACCCTATATGCACGCACCTGGTAGAGCTGCCAATCACATACCAAATTTTATCTGAACTGCTTATGGCGGTTATCGCTGTTTGAAAATATTTCAAAAAAACTGATATAATAGGCAACTGCAAATATTTTAATGGCAGCTAGTGATCTGGCACATTGTATTAGTATACATATTTTCTGAAACACCCTATTGTCCTCCTTTAATTATTTTTTTTACTGGTGCACAATATTAGTTGATGTGAATATTTTTGTTTCTTTAACGTATACAGAATGTTTCCGAATATTTTTAGCCAGGTTTTATTTTTGGAAATAATAAGAAATTACTTCTTTTACAAACGTGATAGAGTTTTTAAAGAGATGTAACAAATAAACGTCTCAAGGAGAGGACAAATTACCACTAATAATTTTTAAATGGTACTTTATGTATATTTTTCGTCCATTTGACATTATAATTTTCGGCGATTAAAGATATCCCAGGTTTAACACCTTTATCCTTAAAATTAAATGAGTAAAAATAATTATTTCTATAATGTTCTCTTTCATACACAATTCTTTTATGGCATACTTAATTTTAATTACTTCACAGATTTTTAAAGTCGAAGATATTCCTAGAATATCTGAAAACCACAAAAAGTGAATTTTGCAATGGATGAAAACTACACAGGATGTGTCGTTTAAAAACTGGTTAGTCAGCTTTTTTCAAGCTTGTGGCTACAAATTGTTTCGACTGATGAGAAATTCTGGCTGTTGAGCAAAAGCTACAAATGTTGTTTAAGAATATACGGAAATACCCTGCACGTTTTCATATAATTTATTTTCTTTCAGGTTGATAATAGTGATTTTTTTTAATTTATTACCATGGATTTATTCCGTAGAACATTTGCGATTAAGTTTTTCTACAATTGACCTTTATACTAATATCAATATCGCTATTATTTTTACTAATCGCCTCAATTTGTATGAATAATTTTGTTTAAATTTGGTTTGATTATTTTAAGAATTTGGTTTAATTAGGTGAATTCGACAATTTGGTTATGTGGAATAAATTAAATTTTTTTGCCAAACATTTTTTTTTTGTTAAATGTAAATATTATTAGAGATGTTGCTGATGATAAAAATAAATTGTTCAAAGTAGACAGCGCAGAATGAATATTAGTGCCTTTCTCGGATTGGTTGTCATCTCTGGGTTGGAGGTGCTAACTCTATTCATCACAAAGTTAGCACTTAAAAACAATGAAGGGTACATTAAAACTGTATCTAATATGGTGAAATACTATCGACATATAGAGTAGAGAAGACGGGACTAATTACTTTTACCATCTGCGAGGTTCCTAGCAAGAAAAATATGTCAATATTTTTAATACAGAGTTGAATTAATTATTGGCATTTAAAGATCCTTTACACAAATAGTGCACTATGTAAAAATCGACCTCTCCTATTGGTCGATCCATCTCGTATTACGATATGTCTGCGTGATGCAATCGATTTCTGTCAAGAGCTCTGGTGGTGTAGAGGTTTAGATCGTTGGGTCTCACCTGGAAAACGCGGGTTCGAACCCCGTTGCTTTTTTTTATTTTTTTTAAAGATTATGTTTCTAAACAGCTTTTTTTCTTGATTTTGGGTATATCTTGGGTTAGATTGGGTTAGCACCTTATTAGTTTCCTTTTCTTTGGCCCCCGTAGCGAGCGAAGCGAGCGGAGGGCCATGCGGATCGACCAATGGGAAAGGCCGATTTTTATATAGTGCACTATTTGTGTAAAGGATCTTATAACGCTATTTATTGCAATCCAGATATTCTTTCGGACGATCTCTGGACTTGCCATATATGAATGTTTTTTTTCCTATGACACCTATGAAAATGAGAAAAAAAATGCTGTTCACTTAAGAAGAAACTACGTTATATAGTAGGCGTATTGAAAAATTTTCATCACACGTGCTGAAATATTATATTCCACGAGTGTTTAAATTACTATTTTTCAAACGAGAAGGTTTTTATTTAGCACGAGGCGTTATCCGAGAGCGAAGAACCCGTGAGGTCGAAAAGGTACGGTCACACGAGTTATGCACATTATTTAAATACTATGAAAATACAAAAAGCACTCTTTAGATTGTTAAGAAAGGAGTATTTTGCTATAGGTTATTTTCTCATACTTTGAATTACTATAATTAATTAAATTAAATTGATATTACTCACTGATATGATGGTCCTGCTACTGCCGGCATATGGTTGGATGGTCGAAACAGGACTCGTTGCGAATCATGTCGGCTATGAAACAAGTACATAAGATAATTTATATACCTAACAATAAATATCTCAATACTCTTTGTAAATGTATCTACAAAATGTTCTTTAAAGACTGCTACGGAATCATTATGCAAGAATTAAATAAAATTACTAGGTACTAATAGGTAGTTAACAATACATAACTTCTAAACCTATCTAGCTTAGGTTAGATTTCTAACACATAGCCATAGAATATGCAGTTTGATGACTTTCTAATTTTCTGATAATGATGAGGACAAGAAATGAAGAACCAAACAGAAACACTGGATGTACAAAGCTCGCAATTAAAAAAAACTCTATCGAGCTTTCTTTTCATACTTGAAGGTATGATTAACTGAAATATGAAGTTGTAAAAATGCGGGAAGATAATAAGCTGCCTTACCATTAAAATAAAAATTATTAGTATTGATTTCATAATAGTACGTGTAACACTATTATTTAATTTGTCCGGGCATATAAATATTACGAGTTTTATCAATACCCACTAAATAACAAGGTGTTGTTGGTTTTATTCCTGTCTAATAATACTATATGCTTATAATCTTATGAGATCCTAGCAGATTATCTCTTCCCTTGGGAAAAATTTTTATGGATTAACGAAAGGATGTGATGTTAAAAGGATGGCCGGTTATCTTGAATAAATTACCTAACATGTTTTCCAAAGATCATGAAAGCGCTGGAAGAAATGATTGAATTTATTCCCGAAGCGACACAAGAAGAAAATATGCGTCAGAGAGCCTACTGGGACGTACATCCATGGAGCCAACGGCTCTAATAAACAAAACGTGATCCGTTTTTATAGTATTTTGGAGGCGGCATTTAAAAATCACATATATCCAGAGTACGTGATGCTGAGGGATCTATTGCTCAGTACAAAGTCCAATATGTTCTTACGCTTAGGGACATGAAACATATAAGGAGCCCTAATATCTGCAAAAGAGGATCTTTAGTTACGGTATTCATGTGTACGGGTGACTAAAAAAAAATCATCAATGTTCCTCTTGACACAAAATTGTTTGTTACCGCAACGGGTGGATTAAAACCCACATTTTTACTCAGAGGTTCATACATTTCATTGAAAAGGGGAATACATTACAAAACCACCCTGTGTTACTAGTGTTAAATGAATACGTCGGTAAGGCAGAATTGTGTTGAAATAGTGTACCTACTTGTCCCCGCATTCTACACAACACATGCGTTAGATAAAACGTTCATGGGACCTATGGAAATCCATTATAGTTAGCAGATGAGATTATTTTTGATATCGAAGCAAAGAGCAATCACACACTTTGACATTGTTAAACTATTTGGAAAGGCGTACCTAAAGCTGTAAACTGAAGCAATTGCCGTTAATGGGTTT
>MU182050.1:31204-111022 GCA_016904865.1 Pissodes strobi
CCAATTGGCCATTGACCTAGGTCCTTCAGCCAACGAAATACACAATTTTTGCTACTAAGCATCTAGTTTACAATATAAATACACAAAAGTACAAAAAAAAATAGAACATTGTTTTACATAGAATAAAATAATTAGATTTATGGAAATATTATTAAGTAATAACGAAAATTAACATCGCAGTGTTTGTATTTCCTCCCAAGGGGCCCTTTCTGGATGAGTTCTCAGGTGGAACTACATTACACAGCGTTAGCAGTGAGTTGATATTTTGGTGCACCCTGGAAAATTTTACCGAAAGGTCTCTTAATCTTGTGATTAGTGGTACTATGTTGGTAGACTGGTATAAAAGTTCGTTGGACGGATTGTGTAGTTGATTTTGGGGGTGTCTAATCCTGGCAATTGATCGAAGGGCACTTCTTTCCCCTACCTCTAAATTTTTGTCGGCTGATTGGCGACTATTCAAATAGATACTCAAGAAGTGGTCTGCAGATGGACTTGTATATGCGGCTTGCTGTTTTACTAGAAATTCCCTGATTTTTGTATGTAAGACTCCTAAAGTGTTTCGCTCTGGTGATGCATTTGGTCTTGACTGACTTTGTGTGGAGGTTAAAGTTTAATTTTAGGTCTATTATGATGCCCAGATATTTAGCTGATGCCTGTGGTGTAATTAAGTGATTGTTTATTAGGGCAGATGGTGATGTGGACCTGACTTTTTGATTGAAGATAACAAATTGTGATTTTAATGGATTTGGCTTTAATATCCACAGCTTAAACCAGTGGCTGCTCGCGGCTTTGAAAAGTGGGGAAGAGCTACCGACAACGATAGAAGGAACAGCGAAAAATTTTTGGGGCCCACGCCCAAACTGCCAAAATTATTTAATAATTATTACCGGTATTTTTTAGGTAAAGCATCAAAAAATAAAATATATTCATATTGTATTAGCAACAAAATGATTTATTACGAATACAAATCACATGTCTACCAAAAACACACTAAAACTAGAATATATAGAAAATATCTATTGTATAATACTATAATGGATCAACCGTGGAATGTAAATAAAAAATAATTACAAGGATAATAAACTCGCAATAAACGAAACAACGTGCTTTCGCGTTGGACGCGTTGATCTGAGAATGGAAGTGTTACACGCCAGCTCTTCCAATCATTGCAAACCAAACAAATGTACGACCATTACGACGTCATCGTTGTCATGGCAACCAACTAGTTGCGCTTATACTTTTGATGACTCGACGGCTCTCGAGCGATACCTCTTCCTTAAAGGTCTACACAAATTATAATGAGATTGTCACTGCTATCGGCGCGTACGCGAAAAGAAATATATATTTTCATGTGGGTTCACCTCTGTTCTATTCGATAGTGGAGTTAACGGGCAATGTGCAGGTGGCGAGATTCTTGTTCTTGTTTCATGAAGCATTGATTTTAATATTTGAAAATAATGGAATTATTAGTTATTAGGGGGGTAACGGGAAATAGATTATTCCTAAACTAAGAAAGTTTTATCATTGAATCTTAAAATATATTATTTTACTGATGAATGAATTAATTGTATTTTTTTAAATTACGTTTTCTTGAGGAAGTGGCACTTCCCCTACTTCCGCTGAATAGCCGCCACTGGCAACCAAGTTGAGGTTCTATCGATAAGTATTTGTAGGGAAGAGAAGGTGTTTTTTAATGTGTAATTATGAGCTATTAGGGCAGTGTCATCAGCAAATTGAAGAACATATAGCTTATTGTTGAAATAGCCTGGCTGTTGCTGAAAGTAATGATATAGGTCATGGCAGAAAACGTTGTACAGGAAGGGGGAAAGTGGGGAACTCTGGGGAACACCCTGCGAGGGAGAGAAGATGGAAGAGATGGCCTTTGAGATTTTTACCTCAAGGCTGCGGTTTTGAAGGAATTCTTTAACCAGGTGAAATAAGTATATTGGGCAGCTGAGTCTCCAGAGCTTGTACAACAATCTATTGTGCCAAACGCTATCAAACGCTTTGCTTATATCCAAAAATACTGCTGTACTTCGTTGACCAGAGAGCTTGGCTGCTTGTATGTTTGAACACATTATGTTGACTGGTAGGATCGTTGAGTGTTTATCCTTGAAGTCAAACTGGTAGCCTGGAATGTGCCTCGCAAGTTGTCGCTGCAGTCTTTCGTTGAGCAATATTTCCAAGATTTTCCCAAGTACTGGAAGAAGTGTGATTGGTCTGAGGTTACTAACCCTGGAGTGATTGGTGTTTGGCTTGGGAATGGTGATGATTTGGCCTTTCTTCCAAACTTCTGGAAATTGTCCCTTCTGAAAGCAGAAGTTGAGAATACTGATTATTTTCTTGTGTATTTTGATACTTTTGCCTTAGAATGTTTTTAGTTAGAGAATCATATCCAGGAGAAGTTGATTTTCCTGAGTTGACAATGCGAAAATATGTATCCTCTTCCACCATTTCCATTGTTCTATCAGGTTCGTTCAGGAAAAATTGGGTCGAGTAAGTGGTGACCATATCCAGATTATTATTGTCGTAGCTTGGGTCTCTGTCAAAGCAATAAATTTGATGGTAGTAATCTCCAAATGTATTAGCCTTTTCCTGATCTTCATTTGTTAGCTTTCCATTAACTTCTATTGCGGGTATTGTTGACTTGGTTTTGTACTTGGATTATTTTTTGATTTGTTGCCAATAGTTTTTTACATTTTGATTTTCGAAGGCTGAGCAAGTTGTACACCATTGGTTTTCTGTGAAGCGTTTAATCATGTTTTGGATATTTTTGTTATATATGTTAAGCTGTCTCTTTATTTCTGGGTTTTTTGTTGTCAAGTATTCTCGGTACATTTTCCTCTTGTTCTTAATGAGCCTAATTATATATAGAGGGAGTTCTGTTATGTAAAAAAATTGTTTTGTTTTTGGTGATTCTGTTACGATAAGGTTAGACAGAGTATTGTTAAAGTCTGTAATAAATCCTTCTGTGATGGAGCTATTACCCTGGGTCTGAAGGAATTGTGACATTTTGCTATTAACGTTTTCCATATTACATTTCCCTAGATTTAGTTTATATTGGTTTTCTTCAATTATTGGTTTCTTCAATTCGGAACCAATGTCTGGAACAGTTTTAATGGACTTGATGCTGTTTTGCAAGCTATTTGAATAAATTACAATATCCGGGGTGGAATCAGGGTTGTTGTCCATAAGAAAGGTGGGTGCTGTTGTTGCCTGTCTGAATGGACAACTATCTAGAAATGTTTTGATTTGCTTTGCTTTAGCTCTATTGACATTGAGATCGCCTATGATAAAGGAGTATTTGTACAGAGCAGCTTTTGTAAATAGAATCTCCTCTATGATGGAGGTTGGATGCATGTAGCACAGGAATATATGAATGAAATCATCGTGGAACGGAATAGCAAAGTGTAAGATTTCATTTAGTGGATTCTTTACTGTTGGTGGGTTGGCTTTTCGAGTCTTTAGGCTGGGTGAAGCTTGGATCAGGCTGCCACCTCTTACATTACGGTTAACAATATTTCAATTTTTATTAATGATATCCCAGTCTCTATAACTGGTGTTGCTGTCAACTTTCATTTTCATTTCGACAAGCAGTGAACAGTTGATCTTTCTTTCTTCCACAATGTAGTTGATTACATGTTTTTTTTTCGGAAAGTAGCTGTTTACGTTGGCATACAAAATTTTAAGAGGTTTGAATATTAATCTGACTACCTGTTGTTGGTTCAGTTGGTGAACAGTCTGATGGTTTTTCCAAGTCAAACATGAGAACATACATCCAATTACCAGAGAAGGTGACACAAGTGTCAATGTTATATAAGGTTTTGAATCTCTTACGAAGTTTCCGGAGTAGGTAGTACATCTCTGTCTATATATTTTTCCTTGTTTATTTTTGTTACATAAGTGTTGATGATTATGTCATGGATGGTAACTGGTTTGTGGATTCTAAAATGGGTAGTAATCTTTGGCTCAATTTCATATGATTTTTTGTTAAGTTATTTGATTTGGGTGTTAGGGATACCTTGAATCGGTTTTGTTGGTCTTTTTGGATACTTGAGAGATCAGGCGCCATGGTCTTCTGCTCCACATGCAGTGCATTTCGAGAGAAGATTGGATGGGCATTCTTGTGGACGATGGGGACCATCACATTTACCGCATTTGGTTCGTTCTAGAATATTTCCTTCAAATTGTCATGTTTTCATAGATAGCGATTTCCGTACTGCAGAACAAGAAAATATTTAAGCAGCCATAGCAGTTGAAAATATTGCCGGCAATAATGTAGCAGTAAGGGAATTTGCTGGACCCCAAACATTTCACCGGTGCTAACCTTAAGGACAAAGAAAACACAACGAAAAGCAAGGACGCCTGGAAAGGCGGCAATTATAACCTTACCTACTACATTTTTTTTGATTCTCTAGTGAAATCTAAACATATCTGTGTATAATATTGTGTATAATATCCTATACCTATCTTAAGCTGTTAAAGAAATATTGACAGTTCCATATAAAGATGAGTTAGAGATTTCAATATATTCCAGTCTCTTCAAAAGAAGGTAAAACAGTGAAAAGTAAAGTATTAGCCGAATCATCAGATGACCTTAATCAACCATCTTGCAGTGGCCTCCATTCACGTCAAACAAGTGCTTTAAAAAAGAAGGCGATCAATCAAGATTCCTCCTCAGAATCATAATCCGTGAGTTTCAAAGACAATTCTTCTGGGGATGAACACATCGAGGACATTCGAGCAGACAAACCGTATGAATATAATGCTACTTGCCTCTTGTATGATAGAAATGTAGCAATATTGGTATCTTAATGAAACATCTGTACCTTAATGAATCTCATTAAAGAACAGGTTGTCAACATCTGAAGATTTAAAGTGTTTTCTGCTTGAAACACTGTTTTCACTGTTATGCGAAAGGTACAAAAAATCCTGCATTTGGGCATAAGGCATATGATTTCAATTTTCGAAATTCATTTAAACTGTTTACTTATTTAAAATTGCGCTATAAATGTTATTGATAAAGTGTTTTATTCGTGTTTTAGATCGATATCATATGCCGCATGCCGCAGATAAACGAAAAGACATATGAAAAGTGTTGTTTTTGCTGCCTCAATCGTGTCGAAATATTACCGTATAAATTACCTTCACTTTTCTAAAATGTCGGCCATTAATTTACATTATTTAGGAATTTCTGATATAAAGATACTATAGGTAGGTATATAGAGAGGTCTTCAAGAGCGGATATTTTAAATTTAAAACATCTATCTACAGACATTGTCTGAAGAATTACACTTTGCTGTAATTAAGTACCTGTAACTAAATTATTGCCAACATTATTGAATCAAGATATGCAAGCATAATAATTATAATAATTTATAATATCCAGTGAGGACTATAATTGGCCAAAATGCGGTTAACGCTTAAAATAATTTAGGAACGAACCTAAGTTGAATTATATATAAAAATGGCCGTCCGAACCGAAATAAATTAGTTCAAAATCATGTTTCCGCACTGGAAATTTTTGGCACGCACTATATGCAAGATTCCAGGTTTGAATGCATGTTTTGTTGGTTGTCTATCGTTACACCGTACCGTGTGGTGTGGTATTGTAAATTATTGCGCTATTAAACTGCCATTCACCATTTCATCAAGGAGTGACTTTATACTCTTGATATGACTATCGAAGAGAATCTATTTATTATTTGACTATACCATAATATGAAAACGGAACGCCTAATATACACAGGAAACAGGATGTTTTAAGCATACAAATGGACAAATTAGAAGTTAAAAGTATGCTTAATGTTAAAGCCAGATTTGAATTGCTGGATCAGACTTGGTATAGAACCAGAGTATAAAAAACTGTTATACTCTGATAGAACTGTGACATACAATACTGATTTATTCAACAAGCGTATAAATTTTCCCTTTTTTACAAATAGGAATACCCATGCATAAAAAAAGTGTACTTTATACATGAGCAGCACACAAAATTTTTTTAACTATCGAGAGATATACGAAAAAATACAAATAATATTAAAATACTTTGCTCACTAGTGCGTAAAATAATATTTTACGCGCGGCTCGACTCGAACTGAACAACCGTGACGTCATGTGGCTCAAGTTCACCGCCAAGGGATTAACCAAGTTCATATGCTGTCTCTATCGTCCTCTGAACGATAAAGCCTACAAAAGCTTTTTTACAACACTAGCTAGGTACTACTTTTGATTCAATACAGGTCGATCACTCCAATTCAGAAATAATCGTTGGGAGACTTCAATGCCCACAACATCAACTGGCTCAAACATTACAACAAGATCGACAACGAAGGTAGAGAAGCTGAAGCATTTTCCATCAGCTGCGGACTTACTCAGCTTGTAAACAAACCAACTCGGATCATTTTCTAACCACAAATCCTGACCAGTATACAATTACAGTTAGTCCGCCATTAAGTACCTCCGACCATAAACTTATTACAACAGTTTGTGAACTGCATATATTTAATACTAAGTAGTATTAAATATATGGTGAACTGCCACTCCTACAGAAATATCCGCCATTGCCTTGTAAAATCTGGCATTACAATTGTACAAACTGGGATGATCTAAGAGGGTTCTACCTAGATTTTCCTTGGCTCAACGTCTGCTTTGGCAGGCTGCGAAGAGATTACGCAAGTAATCTCCTCAGGAATGGAAGCATACATCCCAAATTCCTTGAAATTAACTTCGAAAAGTAAGCCCTGGTTCGACAGAAGATGTGAAAGAGCTGTAGGTAGGAAACAGCAAGCCTACAAGTACTGGCAGCAAAATTAGACCGCTGAAAATCGCAATTATTTTGCCGAAGCGAGAAACGAATGCAAGCAAACGTGTGATTGACGAAACTAAGGACAAACACAATTAAAGGATCAGGAATAAACTTTTGCAATGCCCCAATGGCTTCAGGAATTTCTGGTCGGTACCAAAGGGAGTAAGTAATAACTTTACAAAATCGTCACGCCCACCCTTGACAGACGAACGCGGCATCACGGCGACTAAAGCCAAGGAAAAAAAGCAAACATCCTCAGACGCCACTAAAACTCACCGGATCCTGGCCTATCAGGTGATGGGCCCGCCCACGCGACGTCACACTTTGACTTAGAGGTTAGCGGTAAAAACTAAAAACAACGTTTTTGTTTACATTTTGTCAAGATGTGTAATTTTAACGATTTCTTCGTGAATTTGCATTATTTATGAATAATTTTAGATAGTTACTTTCTAGAGAAATATTTATTTAGCTTATTTAAGTATTCTCCGAGAAATAGGACTCAATGAAATACTACTAAGACTGTTTTGGTAAGTTCATTTCAATGTATAGATTATAGATTTGTTTTCAGATTTAATACTATTAAAGTAATACTTCATAATAATTTCAACTACTTACTTAAAAGTTTGTTCGAGTTAATTTAAAGTAGGTAATAAGTCTACTAATAGTACTGTTTTTTTCTGATTTGCAGGTACAAAGTGGATATAATCTCATATTCTTTAGTGCTTGAAGCAATACATAAAGATGGATATCTTGAAAAATTATGTCTTAGGCATACTTAGATCCATATAATATCAAACGAAGACTGTTCTGACAGAATTTCCACCCAGATTGTAATGTATTTAGACCATACAAAGAGACAGTCTCATACAAAAAGGGCATATAGGTGCAATGGAGGAAATGAAAATAAGTATCGAAGCTTATAATCAGTCTGCTTGTGAAGAAAGCAGCTGTAGTCATTGGCATCTTAGATTTTAGTATCTATATATACTTGGAAAGGTAACTAATATTGTTATAATTTATGCATAATCAGAATATATTTTTGTTACACCTATGTGCTTTGACGAGTTAATGTTTGTATGTATTTTTAAGTAGAATGTATGTATACAGTATTAATTTATTTCAGGATATGCACTGACAGAGATGATATAACCCATAGAACCATCCATAGCAGCACAATAAATTTTACAAGTGGGAAAAACATTTAAAATGTCCCTCCAGAAAGAAGCACCCTTTTACAAGATCTGAGTTAAGTAACTTACCTGAAGATAAATTATTTTTATATAGGTGTACTTTCTTTAATATTGCTAAGAAACTAATTATTTTTGTAAGACTTGATACTTGATTTTTTCATATTATTATGTAATAAAACATCTATTGTGATTAAATATTGTTAATTATTTTCTTTATTATTTTGACATCAAATTATTATGCACTATAATAAGCATTTGCCCATAACATTTTTTTAATGAATGGAATGATAATCTAGAGAATATCATTATCGTTTCAAGCATATTTTACATGGCACACAGGTGTGGCGTAAAATATACCTATCTAGGTAAATCATTATGGAAAAAAAACACTAGATATTTTGAAAATCCAATTTAATTTAAGAAATCCGCAGTTTTGATTACAGGTCATAAGAAGAAACTGCAAGAAACTTACGAGTGATATTATATCAAATTATCGATTTTTTAAAATAAGAAAAGTATAATATTTACTTAAAAACTATAAATGTAACTCATTATAAGTATCTCTACAGTATTACCATTTAGAATCTATACACAATAATATGTTAAAACTGCATACATCTGTTTTAAAAGCTATCAACGGTTTTTCTTCTGTAGCGGAAAGTAATCTTGCTTCTCCATTTTCCTTTTGTTTGTGGTTGCTTTGTTTACTTGCTCCATTATTGTACCAAATTGTTTCATGCACCTTAAAATAAATAGAAAAATGTCATTTTATAAAAAATATATAATCTTGTTGACAATGCAACGTACTTATCATGAGTCTCATCATTCGGGGATCTCAAAAAGTTTGAAACTGATTCGATTTCAATTTCCCTCTTCATTCTTTTATCTACTGGTGCTGCGCATTGACTTTCACATCTTTTTTCCCTTATGAACTTCTCAATTTCTTCATTATGGTCATTCTTAATATTTGATAGTTGGTCTTCTGCAAGCATTTCAGCAACATCACCTAAAACAAAATTGCTTCCTGTACATTGCTCATACAAACATACCAAATGTATGTGTTTACACATCATAGTTTTTACAGAATACTGTGAGCCCTCACACCTGTAGCGATGAATACAAACCTTGCATACTCTGTAATATAATGTTTTGCATTCTGTCTCACATAATAATTCATTATAAGAAACATTATAATAATATTCACCTTTCGAAGATCTCTAAATCCTACCTGTTTTACCTCAGTTCTGTTCATTGTTTCTGCAATTTTGTGTGCTCCTCCTCATCTCTGTGAAAAACAGGAATTTCAAATGTTTTTTTCCCACTTGTAAAATTTATTTGTGCTGCTGTGGATGGTTCTATGGGTTATATTATCTCTGTAAGTGCATATCCTGAAATAAATTAATACTGTATAAAATACAATCTACTTAATAAGAATACATACAAAAATTAACTCGTCAGAGCACATAGGTGTAACAAAAACATTTTCTGATTATGTATAAGTATAAATTATAACAACGTTAGTTACCTTTCCAAGTATATATAGGTACTAAAATGTAAGATGTCAATGACTACAGCTGCTTTCCTCACAAGTATACCGATTATAAGCTTCGATACTTGTTTCAATTTCCTCCATTCTAACTATATGCCCTCTTTGTATGGTCTAAATACATTATAATCTGGGTGGAAATTCTGTCAGAACAGTCTTCGTTTGATATTATATGCCCAAGAAATATTTTTTCAAGATATCCATATTTATGTCTTGCTTCAAGCACTAAAGAATATAAGATTATATCCATTTTGTACCTGCAAATCAGAAAAAAAAACAGTACTATTAGTAGACTTAATACTATAAATTTACTCGAACAAACTTTTAAGTAAGTAGTTGAAATTATTATGAAGTATTACTTTAATAGTATTAAATCTGAAAACAAATCTATAATCTATACATTAGAAATGAACTTACCAAAACAGTCTTAAATTATTCTCGATGTAATAGTATTTCCTTGAGTCCTATTTCGCGGAGAATACTTGAATACACTAAATAAATATGTCTCTAGAAAGTAACTAGACTAAAAATATTCATAAATAATGCAAATTCAGGGAGAAATCGTTAAAATTAAACACCTTACACGTCTTGACCAAATGTAAACATCGTTGTTTTTTTACCGCTAACCTCTAAAAGTTAAACTGTCACGTCGCGTGGGCGGACCCATCAGGGACCCATCACCCGATTGGCCAGGATCCGGTGAGTTTTAGTGGCGTCTAACATCCTCGCCAGAATGTTTTCATTGCACTCTACGCTATTGTGGCCTTGTTGTGTCTAGGCTTTTGAGTATTCGTTTCAGTTCGAGTTGGCGAAATACCAGACCTGGCATTGAGGAATTCATTCTTGGGATGGTTGGGGGAATCTTTCCTTGATGAGGTAGAATCCGATACTAATAATTCGGCAAGAATGTTGTTATCTGATAATTTGAATGATAAAATACCAACGTTTCGCTTGTAGCTTTTATTAAGTTTTTAGTTACTTTATAACAATTTAGTATAATTGTGTAAAATTACCAAATAAATGAATATTTAGTAAATTTCAATGGGGAAAATTGCGAGTTAAATAAATTATTCCGAGAATGTTTGGAGTGAATATTGCAGCATTTTGACGTATTAGTTTTGTTTTGATGAAATTAATATTTTTATTGTCTTAATGTTTATAAGTTTTAAAAACTTCTGGAACTTAATTTTTTTTTTCCAGGAAAAATTTATATTTATCCATAAATGTGACAAAATATCCAGCAAGGAGAATAAATTCAGAAAAGTCTCCAAACATCTGAATGCATTATTTCCAGCAGATTCCTTACTACCATACACTTTTATCCATAATACCGAAACAGAATTTGTGCACTCGTCTCGTGTTTCACTAATAATGTGTTCAAGTGCATTTTGCCGAGGGTTCCCAACTTCAACTTATCAGATTCTTTGATTCAGGAGGTCCTCTTGGAGAAATGGCAATCTCGTTATCTTTTCCTTGATAAATGGTTCACAGTATCGTCCAATTTTTCAGCAGGATTAAATACCAAGAATCATCCTATTGGTTTTTTTTAGGAACGGCTGCTTTAAGAGTGGGGAGATGGAGATGGTGCTTAAAATGGACGTTCCGGAGACATTTGTGTATTATCAAAATTATAAAGCTATTTGTATGGACTTTTAAGGGGGCCAAGTTGCCCGAACTCCGAGGGAATTTGTTCACCCTATTTTTTATTATATCTTTATAATGACTAAGTTATGGGGTTTGGAACCTTCGGCAAGCCGTACTAAAGCCCTGCACGGGCCGACTTTATCAGGCCCGGTCTGACCCGACTCGAGTACGAGCCGGCCCGAGTTTATAAATTGTTAGGCACGGCCCGGCCCCATCCGATTCTATTTTATAAATAACACCTTTAAGCCGTTATATAGCTAAAAAGACACTCACCAAGTCACCAGAGACTAGCGTTGCTCGATGTCGAATAGGGTATTATTGTCGCAACCGTTAAAATGTATCGTATTTTATTGTACGCAATATCGTTGTCGTTTCTTTTCGGATCGGGATAGATAGCGTTCAAAATTTTACTCGATTAAATACATATATTGATATCATAAACAAAAAGTATAGTAATTTTGCGTCCTATATTGAATTTTACAAGGGTATATTGTAGTATTTTATATCGAAATATAGTATAATACAATATATCATTGAATAATTGGCATCCCTGGGCATACAGTTAAGCTGTGGCAATACTTATAGTTAAAGAATATTCTTTGAATCATAGGGACTGAATGATGGCCTTCCGCCTTTCAGTGACTTACGTCGGCCCAGCTCGGTTTTAAAATACAAAAGATTGGCTCGGCCCGGACCGTCCGCCCGTCAGGATGGGCCGGGCCCAGCCGCGCCGCAGCCCGACCGAAACGGACCGGCCCGTGCAGGGCACTGAGTCGTAGCAGTTTTTTCCATAAAACCGAAACACAATTTACACACTCGAGGCGCGTGTCGCTAACCATGTTAGCATCATTAGAAGATGACTAAAACTTTAATCAGATCTCCTGCTGATGCTAACATGATAAGCGAAACACGCGTCGAGAATAATAACTGAAACACTCAGTGAATTCCACTCTACCGTACTCGTTAAATAAATCAAAACATATTTTAACTAAACATTTTTAGAATCGGTGAACCAAAGCACAAATATAAGAATAAAGCAGCTTTTTCATATGAGCTCTCGACTGAATAAAGGAAAATTTTAAATTTTCTTAATTTTAAGCGTAACTTTCTCGGTAACTTATAGGTCATTTTGCATTATGATTATTCTTTATTTAATTTTTTTCTACAAACGCCTTATATTTTCTTTGATATTTTGAACTATTTATTTAATTATCTCCTATTGTTAAAAAGTTATTTAGTAAAAATTATTTTGGTTTTAAAATTTTGACACCCTGAGGCTTGGAAAGAAAGATCCGCAAGACATACTTTATAGACCAACAAATATGTCAGGGATACATACATTTTTTTGGGAATTCTTATTTCATTGGTTTCTTAAAATGTGATATATGTATAGATGTGCTAGTAATAAACAGGTATATCTTCTCTTATTGGTCTCCATCTATCACTAGAAAATTGCTTATAATTGCTATAAAATTAATAAGTATGAGACCAAACGTAGACATGAAATGCTTAATAAGAACACAATGTGCTATTTGTATTTCGGTATTGTCGATAAAACTGTGTTGTAGTCTTTATAATGAATCAATATTTTTAGTTTCTATATACTAGATATAAGGTTTATATTATGGAATGAACGGGACAGGGGAATATTTTACTGCGAGCTCTCAGACTACCTCAGAATATCGTAGAGTACTTCTACTAATAGATCGGGGGTTCCGAAAAATATAATGTTGCCTGTCTTGGACCCATGAGATTCAAAAGCGTTGCTTTTTTGAAGCAAATTATTAATAGGATATATTTTTTCTTGCTATAAGCCCAGAGGCTAGTTTTTTTAGTAGATGCAAATCGCTCAAATTATATGAACAAATTTGTGCAAAAATGTTTTGAGAAACTTTAACATTTTTGGGAAAGTATGTACAAAATTCACTTTTTTCCAAAGACAAGCTTCTACATATACGTTACTTCTATATATCTATATTATCTTTTAACAAATCCAAAATGCATAAGTCTGTTACAACCCCGATTTCACACATAACCACCTCTGTGGTGCGTTGGCGACTTTTTCAGATATTATTGTTTTTAATAAATTATGTATGGTTTGGAAGAAACCATTTTATTATGAATGGAATTATTTTACTTACATTACTAACACCGTGTCAATGCAATTTTAGAATAATTTCCGAGCAGCCCTTGTATCGCGGATTGCCTCCGGTTTTCCGTCGATTAAATTCCGGAAGTATCTCTTACACACAGGCGCGCGCCTGCGCCTTTCTCAATGCGCTCGTTCACCTGGGGCACAAGCCCGTCTCCAAAGTGCATCCGAGGTTATGTTGCGGTCGAAAATTTCCTCTTCGAGCCCTCGATGATGCTCATTTTTCATCATTTGTTTCCTTATCAGCCTTGGACTGTAACCTGCGACTCGGTGCCGTGGCGTCGATCGGCGGATCCTCGCCAGAGAGCGCCTGCACTACCGACGACGATTTTATTTCTGAATTGATTACACCGCACCGACGGCGAAACAAACGGAATCCGCTCTTAGTTGCTTTTATCGCGTCTAGCGCGAAGTTTTTCTCGTATGTTAACCGGCTGAGGGGTGCAAACCTCTCAACAAAACCGCCAAAATTCCGCGCTCAAATTATAATTTCGACAGTGACAGTGAGAGTAGTGAGATGAGCTACAAGGACCGCAGCTCACCGATACTACTAGAGAGCGGCCTTAAATCTTTCCTAGGACATCCCGGACATACTTTCCCTTTGCTAAACGGTAAGCCCTTAGTCCAAATAGTCGCTTTTAGCATATTAACCCAGTTTTCGCAGACAGAATTAGCGTGCGCACACACCCCCCTTTGACAATGCATCTGCAGAGAGTCCTGAGTCTCGGATTTATCCCCAAAACTAGGACGCAATCCTTCGAAACCAACCCATATAGGTTTAAAACTAATTTTTGGTTTAATTTTCATTAAAAAAACCCATAAAATCCGTCAATTTTCCTTCGAACTTCGAGAGCAGTCACATGTTTTCCGTGTGGGACGCCTGCGCGCCGCCGACGGCTCATGCGGTGTGCTGCGGACGTCAACACTGGATCCTCGTGACGCGTTGGATGTTATAATAATGTTATATTAATGATATTTTATTTATAGGCCAGAAAGCACGAGGTCTTGATGCACTCGTCGCGATGCTCATGTGGGCCGCATGTTTAGTTTTCAACTGCTTTCCTTCCTTGGTTTGTCTCTTAGCGTAGTCTTTTACCAAAATGTTTTTTTTTTTAATGAAATTTGTGATCTCTCAGCTAGAATGTATTTACCCCCTAGCAACTTCACTTTTTTCAGAGCTTAATCGAATAGCAAAAATAGTATTCGGATAGAGACATATAGATTGCCCTTTAAAAAAACTTTCGCATCTCTTACAAGGTGTCACGAAATGTGTATTTTTCCCATGTGTATTTTTCAATTTTGGAGAAAATGTTAAGCACTTCCACATGTTTTATAGCTGATTCGAATACCAAAAAAGCATTCGAATAATGTACAGTATGCCCCCACATCTGGTTTGCAGAACGACATAACATAATAATTCCGAAAAATTATATTTCCATTAAAAATTATCTACTACTTGATGTATCACTGAAAATATTAAATAGAAAAGTAAATGCAAATTCTACTTATAAGATGTTCAATTTTAAAATGTTCTCGAACTGTTCATGAGAATAAATAAATAAGCAAAAATAAATTCGGCAAAAAATATACTGAGACGTGTCCTTATACTTGGATATACATAATAAGTTTTAACATGCGTTACCATTTTTCATGGCATCATTGGGTTTTATCTTTCCATAATAGGTACAGGGTGGCCCGTTTAAGAGGGGCCTATACCTTATCTCGAAAACTACGCGGGTTGGAAAAAAAATGTAAATACAAAAGTTGTTCCTAGTAAAATGATCTTTATTTTTTTTGTATTGTTTTAATCGTCACTTTTTTATATACAGGATGGTCAAAGAAAGTTACACTTTTTTAAATGAAACACCCTATATTTTATTACATTTTTGGATTCTACTTAAAATTCTAAGCATATTTGATGTATGACGTTATACCTCTAGAGTTAGTAGTTTCACAGATATAAACAGTTGAAAATCGGTACTTTGACTAATTTTCACCTTGGTAGCAAGAAGACCATTAGAGATGGAGTAAAATTAATTGCACATTCCTATCTTAACTTTTCAAGAGCTATTTGACGGTACTAATTGGCAGGTGGTACCATGGGTACCAAATCTAGTACCTCTGTAGGTACCATCAGTTAGCACCATCAGATAGCTCTTGGAAAGTTAAGATAGGAATGTGGAATTCATTTTACTCCATCTTTAATAGTCTTCCTGCTACCAAGATGAAAAGTAGCCAAAGTACCGATTTTCAACTGTTTATAGCTGTGAAACTACTAACTCTAGAGGTATAACATCATATAACAAATATGCTTAGAATTTTAAGAAGAATCCAAAAATTTAATAAAATATAGGGTGTCTCATTTAAAAAAGTGTAACTTTCTTTGACCATCCTGTATATAAAAAAGTGACGATTAAAACAATACAAAAAAAATAAAGATCATTTTATTAGGAATAACTTTTGTATTTAAATTTATTTTCCAACCCCCGTAGTTTTCGAGATAAGGTATAGGCCCCTCTTAAACGGGCCACCATGTACATTGTGATTTTAAACAGTGGTGCAACATACCGGCCAAAATAATCTGATAGCAATAGAAATTTTATAGTTTAAATACACCGTAAACACGAGATGCACGATACGTACGTGCAATGGAATGATCTGTTAATAAAACGGGTGCTGTGCCTAGGAAATCTCATGCACAATAATTGTAATGGTTCAAATATTGACTTTCGATTATTGTAGATGTAATTTCTGTTGCAAATTTTTAAAGATATGATTTATCATCGCTTAATGATGTTAACATGGTTAGCGAAGCGTGCGTCTAGTGTAAAAAAATTATTTCAGTTTTGTAGATAAATCTGTGCTGTACTGCATTTTTCCGAAGTTTCCAATCTCCAACTTACTTTTTAAAGAGGTCAATAAGGCAAGCTCGTCCGCCAAGTATGAATGGTTTTGAACAAGCCGTTTTTAAGTTATTTAAAAAAATATATCCCTGCAATAATAATAATAATAATAATATATCGTAACTCTCCTAATAATAAAAAAAAGCATATGCCAAATAAAGAAAGTCATACCAAACACTCAAAATTATTTTTCGTATAAATAAAAACTGGACAAAAATTCATTGAAATTTTAGAGTAGATAAATTTTAATGGTTTTAAACTTTATGACAAAGTACAATTAGATAAAGCAGAAATCTTTCATGGATGCATAAAATAAAAAACATTATTTTATTCGTACCTACATACATTTTTAGTATTGATTAAAAACATTATTTGCTTGTAGGGTAAAGTTGGTAGAGACTTTATTTAACCTGACCTAAATTTCAGAAAAATAATTATTAAAAGAATGCAAAAAACAAGTTTTATTTTACAAAAATACATGAAAAAAAATTGTAAATGACCATCTCTCCCTCACTGTTGGGGTAAGATGCCCCACACAGGGTGGTAGTGATGCCCTCTATATTCCGATACAAAATAATGAACAAAGTAAGTTTAATCTTCTTTTTAGTAGCTATTCTTCCGCAGGAATCGCAAAAATTAACAAATTTGCTGCATCCATCGTGAAACCATTGCTCACAGTGTATACATTTTACCCAGGCATACTTCTTGGTGGTTTCGGAATATTTTCTCTACATCCCAGGCACTCATCATTTTCAATTGAATTGTCAGAGATGGGTATATCTTCTAGCATAGGAAGGTTCCCAACTTCGGATTCACTTGATGAAGACATTTTTCTTTTTCTGTTTATCTTCAGCTTCAATTTATTGCTGGTAACTTTTTCACAAGGTGTGAAAATCTTTTTTTCTTTTGATTTCTTTGCTCAATATTATTAGCATCAGTCAACACAGTAGAAATATGCTGAACTCTTCTTCGGATACTTTTCAAAGCCCGAATCTGATCCAAAGATTTTTGCTCGAGTTATATAGGAGTTTCCTTGAATTATCACTGATTGAGTTAAATTTTAAGCAGCAGAGTGCTAGGCTGAGGGGACATTACTCCTGCGGGTATGGTAGTTGGCCTTGGTGGCATTTCTTGAGCAGTTCTCATACTAGGCTGTTGAAGTGGCAGTGTTTCTTCTCTGTCCACAGTTTCGTTCAAAGTTACAGGATTGGGTGTGGTCTCTCTGGAAGGATTTAGTATATTCGTACGTGATGACATGGCAGTTTCGGATAGGAAAGCATATCCTGGAATGGCCACTGGATTGAACGGATGTACACCAGTTGCTTTAAAAGCGGAAATTGCGTTTCCTGGTACTGCTGCCTGACACCATACCTCATTCATTAAATGTCCAAATTGGAGACGACCAATTTTTCTGGAAGGATTTGCTCGAATCCAGTTGTTTGCAGCAACAGCATACGCAGATTTTAATGACTTATAAACTGCCCTGTCGGGAGGTTGTAACTAGTGCGTGGTATGACTTGGCAAACTGATAATTATTATATCGTTTTGCCTAGCAAATTCTAGCATCTCCACACAGCAATGACAGCTGTAACCATCCACCAACAATAAAACATTACATTCAAGTTTGCGCAGTGTAAAGTGAGTCTTTAGCCACCTTAAAAACAAATCTGATTTTATGTAGGCTGATTTTTCATTCATATAGACCTTAGACCCAGGAGACATTCCATCTTTGTATTCAGCTTTCACATTTTTGCCTATAAATATACTTATTGGAGGTATAAATGTACCCTCAGCGTTACAGCATCCAACGACTGTAATTGTTCCCCCCTTCTCTCCAGAAGTTATTGCAGCCACGGATTTGGAGTCTGTCCGAGTGATCACCTTTCCTGGGACATTAGTCAGCTGTAGCCCTGTTTCACCCATGTTGAAAATATGGCTGGGTTTATCAAACAAGTGAAACTCCTCTAGGGCACAGCGGAGTAGATCAAAATAATGACTTACTCTGTCTAGAGACATTCTTAATCCTCTGGCTATGGAAACACCTAAAATATCAAAAACAACTAAAATTAACTACCTACTGCAAATTGATGATTTATATATTTATTACCTTCAGCTTTTCTTACGGAGAGCTCGGTATTTCTTCTGAGAAAAGAGCGAAGCCAATCTTTTCCTGACAGTTCATTTTTAAACTTATTTGGAATGTGTAAAGAGACTGCAAACTTGTAGGCCATTTGCCGAAGATCGAAATGACGAGGCGCGAATCCGTGGTTTTGAAATTTTATTATATGTCTAATTAATTTTCCTTAATTTTCAGCTCCTAAGCTGCTATCTGGGTCCATTCTTCCTTTTTTAGAATCGTTTGACTTCAGCCTTCTACTCTAGTCCTCCATTACGAACTGTTTGCATAGCTGCCACTAAATTGGCCTCTCTCCACTTCCCTCGTTGAAGACAAATCCTTTTATAGATGGATGGCATAATCTCAAAAAAAATTAGATACCTAAATTAAAATGCCATCTTTACCCACTTTGACTAGGGCATCTATTCCAAAAGATGGTATAAGATGCCCCACCATGCAGTTTGTGTGAAACAACATGTACCTACATTTTGAGGTTAGAATATTGTAGCACATGCATTCCGCAATTTTTTGACAAAATTGCGAATTAAACAAATAAATATCTTACATCTTATAGCGTAGTCACGTATACAAATTTTCACCTTCTCAAAAAAACATCAACAAATTTCTCCAAAACAAGACAATTATCAGCAGCAACACCTCCTTCCGCACCTGAACGACAAACAACTGATTGGGTTGGGACAACGGACAAGCAGCATTACCATACTTGTAAAAGTTTTCGAGTAATAAATGCCGGCCATCTCTACCACTGGGGCATCTCTACCAACTTTACCATAGTAGCTTTTATTAATTTTTGTCGCGTTTTATGACCATCATTATACAAGCTAAATGACAAAGAAGGCAAATATTGGATTCTCAATAACAAATGTCTTTATTATTCTATTTATTCTATTGATTGTACCACAAAAAATATACGAACTAATGATAAACTTGTAAAAGTGATAGTTTCTAATAATAATATTGCCTATAATAACAATAATTGAAAATAATATTTACATTATTCTAACGTAGCAGATGAGCTTTGATAGTTTAAAAATGTACAATATCTATAGTAATAAATGATTGCTGCCAAACAGAATTGGGAAAAATTCAGTACCTAAATAAATTAGAATTATTTTAAGGAAAATACTCGAATTAGTGCCCATTTACCCAACCAAATGAAACCCAACCAAATAGTCACTTAATTTGATTATTGTTTAAGAAGAATATGAAGTTCCTATATCGCATCTACAACCAAACAATATCATAATGTTAAAATTTAATATAAGTTGACTGGGATGGCCCTGGGTCAAAATGTAGGATTTAAAATTTGACAACACCATCTTGTGGAGCAGAAAAGGGTACCACAATTAAGTTTATTTTGCTTCAAATAAATTTCGTTCTTTTTTTTTCGAATATCATCAGACGTGGTCACTAAATTTTATTGACTTTTTACAGTTTCTAAGAACTCCATCGAATTTATAGTACCATGTTTTAAAAATACGAATTATAGTGATATATGGGAAATTATTGGTTATATACAAGGAAATATTAGGAATGTAGTATGAGGAAAAACGGAGAAGTATCTACTAAGGAAGTTTTATATAAGGATATACGTGGAAGTACTTTGACAAAGGGGGAAGTAAGTGTATAAGATTTGAGGTAGTTGTTTACCTCTCGGTCTCATGTACTTCTTATTCAGTAATAAAACCCAGATTAAAACTTTATGGCCTTGCAGTGGCGTGCTTGACGATGCATCAGTAATATTTAAGAATCACTGCTAACCAACACTTCTTTTCCACGCGTTTCTGTGAAGAATAATCAATTATGTATCTCTGGAAGAAAACATTGTATCCACACGTCAGGTCAGTTGATTGGGTCTAATTTTCTCAGGAATATAAAGTGATGTAAATCTGTACAGTTCCTTGTTACATTCTATTTAGATGTTTCAAAGCCATTAATTTCACATATTTTTACTTAGTTTTTTATTTCGCAGTTTTTAATGTATATATCGCAGCCAAAATTTTTCGACAAAAGCATTTTTAATTTATGCACCAGTTATTCCCAAGAATTTTTTTTTCTGAAAAGTCAATAATAAACCAATTTCTCATTAACTGCTTGTCCCTGTACACCACGCAATTCATTTTACCTTTCCCATCCTCAATATTTGCCCGGAGTGCGCACCATTCTTCTCTAGTTGTTTGTCTCTGGATTTTTTTCTAAAATTCTATATTTCTTTAACGAACCCTTATAGAACCAAATACACACAAACGCTTTATATTGAAATGAAATTTACAATCAGATTTTCCTGGTGAAAAAAATAGTGATATAAAGCTTCTCACGTGTTCTGCTCTTAAAGGTACTACATATCGAGACAGCTTTCCTTTCAACATTGATATTTCACATATCAGGGTAGTTTTTAAGAATATTTGCTCCTCTTGATTCTCCTCGATTTCGCGAATAAAAACAGCCAACTGATCTATCGCGCAACGTTGCTAGCTTTCAATTTTTTGATTTCCCTAAGCAAATGAAAATATATACTTGCATTGATACCAACCCCTGCTAAATTTTTCAGTTCTGAAAATTTTCGAGCACACATTTGCATCTTTTGAGCCAACCAGGTTGATTAGAAGAAAGTATACTAAAATTTTGTATAGCAAAGGCATCTTAGTTCTTAGATTTGTATTTTAGTGATTTTCGAAATTTTTTAGGATTTTCTCAAAATTGCTTTAGCCGAATAAAATGAGTACATGATAAAGATAACTTATTTTGACCTCACTACTGGCCTTCACTGATAGAATCTTATGGCTAAAGTTTACCAAAATATGTTAATCAGTAAACCTTGTTATGAGTACTACTTCTGACGCTGACGTATGTTTTTAGTAACTATTAGAATGTAGTTCAGTCTTTCGCTAAAGTCGTGAGATCTTTACTAGTTACTAGACCTATACTTTAAACATTATTATGTTAAAACTCAGAACCCTCCAATTTTTACCACTATGAAAAGCCCCCTCCAGCGCCGGAAGCTGGGTACACCACTGCCTCCAACCATTAGAAACCTTCAGAGAAATACTCCAGACCTCTAAAAACTGCACGCGATGATGCGAGCGATAAAAATTTTACAATTTACCATAATTCACATTAAACACTCGTAAATACGGAATAAAAACCGGCGAGTGGGTATTTAACGGTAACTTGAATCCATAAAGCCATTATTTATAACACTTGGACCGGTGCCAGCTATGTCAGTGTTTTGGAATTAGCCATTTAGTGTGTTTGGGTATCTGCGATTGCCAATCTACCTTTGGCATTTGGCGTTTTAAATGTGTGCTGCTGTTGTCAGAAATAAAATGAGTCTTTGGTATACAGTGTCTACAGTTAGTTCTTCTTCGGTTAACTTCTAAATGAGTGCAGATAAAGCAATACAATTTGGAGCTTTGGGTGGATAAATATTAGAATAAAATAATAATTTTCAAAAAGGTATATCATCAAATTATTACGCCATCCTAATTGTGTAAAAGTAAAGTCGAGTTTATACCTCTTCATATGACACTCCTAGGAAGTAGTTTTTCAGATGGCGTAGACTTTCATTAAACTTTCAACAACACCTTAACGTCATCTCAAGCTTGCGACCATTTCCAATATGGCAGAAATCACTACTTTAATTAATTACCTACCATACATAGAAGTTCGTTATGCAAGCCGTCATGTTGAAACGGTTGTTCTATTTTATACTAACTGTTTATATACGCAAGTTTTAGTCACGCTCGATCAACCAATACAATGGATTATATGGAATAGCTAGCCATACCATATCTATTTAAATTATTCTTACATTTAATAATTTTCATGCTTTTTGTATGCGTCTAATAATCTCTCATCAGATATGCTATGAATTAATTAATTTTTTTTGTTTGTTATTGTAGGATTATTTTCAAAAGCATGTTCGGCAACACTTGATTTTCTACTATATTTTGAATAAGCTATGCCTTCTTTGAATCTAGTTTGCCAAACATATTTTTAGTTACAGCCTATGCATCCAATTTCAAAAATTTCACTTTTTTCCGACGTGTCAATATTTTCCCTTTTACTACCCAATAATTCCTTAATGTTAAACTGAGTTTAATAGACTAATTTTAGAGCGTGTTTTTTTTTTAAACTTCTCGACCTGGAAAAGGCAAAAATATAATAATGATATTAAAAGGAGATGTTTTCTATCTAAAAGCTGAGGAAAGCAGTAAGGTTGTTATCCATGGACAAAAGCGAATAAGTATTTTCAAACGGTTGTTAATTTAATCGAATTAGACCCTTATAACAAAATATCAAGGAATTCATTAGTTAAGATACGCAATGCGTCCCATGGTCTCGCCAATAGGATCGTCAACTTATAAATAATATGTCCAAGTGGCTAGCAAACCAGCTTGAGAATTTACCTATAAAACAACAGAATTCAGGAGTACTAAATTCCTTTCATAAACAAAAATAAAGGTACGAATCTTAATGAAGGTGAAATTTTAATCTCGTTTGACGTTAGCTCATTGCTTCCTAGTGTACCAATCCACAGACCTTGCAATGCCTTGGTGAATTACTTGAGATGAATAGTTTTGATAGCGAAATCAAACAAGAATATTTAACTTTAACTAAACTTTGCATGGATCAAAATTATTTTCAATATAAAAATAACTATCACCAACAACTTGAAGGTACGGCAATGGGCAACTGTTTATCGCCATTCTCAGCTAATCTCTTCATGAGTAAATTTGTCAGTCAGGCGTTCGAATATTTTCCAAGGGTATGGTACAGGTAGACGGATGACATTTTCGCGATTTTCGATACAAAAACTGCTAATATCGAAGATTTTGTAACAAAAATAAACAACCGTTTCCCCACCATTAAATTCACTTATGAAGTCGAGAACAATGGTCAACTACCATTTTTGGATACTTTAGTGATTAGGAACGATAATAACACACTATACTTTTATATTTATATATGTAGAAAAAGTACTGCCACTAACCGATATATTCCTAATGGCTCCTTCCACTCCTACCAACACAAAATAGCCAGCTTTCATTTATTAGCACACCGTATGGTTAATTTTCCTCTCGGCAGAAAAATATTTAATAATAGAAAGGAGACAATTAAGAAGTTAAAGGTTTCAAGACTAACTTAATAAATAGACTAATTAATAGGAATGTGTTTAGAAAGACCATTCGTGATTCCACTTCTTTCGTTAATCTGGGTGAAAATACAAAATATTTCGATACCATATAATCCTCAGTATACAGAGGATTTCAAAAAGTTTTTAAGGACGTAGGTTTAAAATTAGTATAGCAAACTCAGTTTAACATTAAGAAATTATTGGGCGGTCCCAAGGGCAAAATTGAAATATTGGATAAAAGTGGAATTTATGAAATTGGTTGCATGGATTGTAATCAAAAATATGTTGAGTAAACTAGAAGATCTGTACAAACACGATTCAAAGAACACATAGCTTATTTAAAGTTTAGTAGAACAGAAAAACCAAGTGTTGCCGAGCATGCTTTTAATAATAGTCATAGAATAACAATTAAAAATTTAAAATTAATTCATAATATAACAGAAAGAAGAATATTAGACTCATACGAAAGTATGGAAATTATTAAGTGTAGGAGTAAGAATAGTTTAAATAGAGAGAGAGGGCCTATTCCTTATAGTTCATTGTATTGGTTGAACGAGCGTGACCGGTCGGAATCCAGGATTGGTTATTTTTGGTTTCACTAAAATTAAAAATTACATCACAAATTACATAGAAAGAGAGGGCTGTTATAACCCATTTTCCAAATTTCTAACGAGTATGTGCGGCTACATCTTTAGCGGCTTGACCCATTGCGGGTTTTAGCTGCCCTTCAAAACCCGCAAAGAGTCAAGTCGCTAAAGATGTAGCCGTATACTCCTTAGAAATTTGGAAAATGGATTATAACAACCCTTTTTTCTGTGTAATTTGTAATGTAATTTTTAATTTTAATGTTTAACCTATGCATGGTCTATTTTTTAATTATTTCGACTCGGCCGTGCTAGCTCCTGACAAAGAAGCACTGATGATGGCCTAAGGCCGAAAACGCTCTGCATTGTTAATTAAAAAGATTTTGCACGCGATACAAAAGCCTTCAATTAAATCTAAAACTACTACACACGCCCCGACACCAGCAAGTCTCTCAATCAGTCGCTTATTGCTAACCTCATCAAAAGCCTTGCTGAAGTCGGCATAAACGGCATCAACCTGACCTTCTTTATCCATAGCTGAGCAGGTATACTGATAATAGCACAAAATATTTGTCTCCAGAGACCTTTTAGGAAATAAGCCCTGTGGCTGTTTAATAATAGTGTTTTTTTTTACCGTAGGAAAAATATTTCCATATACAATTTTCTCAAGCATTCTTGCAAATATATACTAATTTCACTAATCGGTCTATAATTAGCTACATGGCTCCTATCGCCGCCGCCGGCACCGCCGCTCTTAAATATTGGTGTAACGTGAGATGTTTTCCATTGTATACGAAAGCAACTCTTGTTCAGAGACATATTATAAATATAATTAAAGAGGTAGACTAATTAATAGATAGGCAATTAATGGACATGCGTTTAGAAAGACCAATCGTGATTTCCCTTCTTTCGTTAATCAGGATGAGAATCCAAAATATGTCATACCATATAATCCTCTGTATACTAGAGGGCTTTAAGAATACCAAACTCAGTTTAACGTTAAGAAATTATTGGGTAATCCAAAGGGTCAAATTGAACCATTGGAAAACATATGTTGGGCAAACTAGAAAATGCAAACAAACCGGATTTAAAAAACACCTAGCTCGGATAAAGTATCAGAAAAATCAAGTGTTTTTGGAAATTATAAAAGAATATGAAATAAAAATTTAAAATTAATTCATAGTATATCTGATAGGAGATTATCTTAGACACATAAGAAAGTATGAACATTATTAAATGTAAGAATAGTTTCAACAGGGCTTCTTCTGTAGAGTCCATTGTATTGATTGATCGCCTGTGTCGTGACTTGTAAGATCCCAGGATTGGTTCTTTTTCGGCTTCGTTTGATTAAGCAAACAGTTCGTATAAAATACAGTTAGGTTGATCGTAAGTTTAGTTTTAATCATCTCCTTATGATGCTAACATGTGTGTCGAGTACAAAAATTATGTTCCAGTTGTCATATACATATATACTTATATTTTTTCATATATGTATTTTGAGTTTTTCCTAAAAGTTCACTTCCAATGGCCACAAGTTGATACTTGATATAATAATGGCTTTCTGCCATCACCACCCAGAGAACATTGCTCTCGGTGGAACGGTTCTGCTCGATTTTCTGAAACATCTGGAATATCAACTTTTACAAATTTGATATTTTAATCTAAATAATTATTATTTATATAATATATTTAAACAAGAGATGTAGATGCATTTAATGTATTAAAATTCAAGACAGCAAATAGTTTTTTTGAAAGAAAACAGGTAAATAATATCTTATTGTAAGAAGTTTAAAATATAAAATTTGTAAAATCTAACAGATACAGATTTTTCTGAAAATGGCTTCTGGAATGCCCTTATTGAAACAATATCAACTTGCGATTCCTCATTGGAAAGGGAAGTTAAAGGAGAATCCGGATTATCGACATAATATACACGGCATATTTAAAATAAAGGAGAGTGGCATAACTCCTGTTGAGAGTGAAAATTGTATACATTACCAATTACGTCAGGCTCTAGCTTAGTGGCCTATATGGAAAATTCAGAAGTTTGTCTTTAAAAATAAGCTAACTCGCTTATTTTTAAAGACAAACTTCTGAATTCCATAAGTAGCCCTTTCGTGCCTATCACGCATTTGTCGTCTATATAGTTTTTTAAAACATCCTATAAATATCCATTTATTGTAGAACATTGAATATGCATATATAAATTAATTTATTCCTTTGTAACAAATATTCTCAGTTTTGCTCAGTATATAGGATAAGATGCCTAACTTCTATATAGAGATAGTTGATCTGCCAGATTTGGTTGCCATTGGTTTATTTATTTATTTTCTTTATATAGGTACAGGATGTCACAAAATGTAGATAATTACGTAACTGGCGTTAAAGTACACATAAAAATGAACGTGTAGCATGCTAAATATATGAAAAAATTTGGCGAGGAATGCAGAAACAAAATATATGTTACAGGATGCTACATTTAAAGTATTTGGCTCTGGTCCTGTATGCGTTTTTGTGGCATCTCCTGTTTATATATAAATTGTAATCAAATTTGGAAAACTAACTTCAATTTAGGGACTAAACCTTTTTTCCAGATCGAATATCAGAAATTTATGGGAATGGCACTTTTTAAAATACGTGTTTTTTACATCTAAAACATAATTTATAATTTCTTACGTCAGGGAATATTTATATTTTACTTAATATCTGTACCACTCTTATTAAAATTCTGAAAAAATAGACAAGGTATTTCAGTATACAAATAGATGAATATGCATTATAAAGTACGAAATTCGGCGTTAAAAATAGCTACTAAAAGTAGGTCACACTGGTATCAAAAATCATAAATATATTAAAATACGATTTAGCAGAATGTATTGCTTCTTCACAAACATAATATCTCATATACGTAATAAAACAAAGTCATTTTTAAATAGAGTTAATACAATATCGCCAAGTGAACAAAAATTGTCAAGACTGTAAAAATTTAAAATTACTAAAACAATATTCAGATCATTGCACCTGATGAGTAAACTTAGAAGATGCATGTATCAAGATCATAAAGGTATAAAAAAGGATAGTATATAAAAAGAATGGATAAAATATAATCAAGTACATCAAATTTATTTTGCATAATAACATATAAACCCGTATATTATAATACATAAAGAACCTCGATAAAAACATCGAACAAAATATGCACCAATTATGCAACTAGCTCCAACTACAACTGCATCTGATGGATAAAAGAAAGAAACGACAACAATTGATCATATTCGTTTTAAAACTCATAAATATGTTCAAATAGAAAATATTTACTTATATATAAATAGAATTTATAAAACTTGTCCAAGCGAACAAAAATTGTTTAGGATCAAAACAATATAAAATTAATAACAGGTCAAAAAATTTAACGAAAGGTTGATATTTTCAGACTAATCCAAACCAAATATTATACCTGACAAATAAAAGAAATGTAAAAAAAGCTGAAACACGATAGCTCAAATTAGAAGTTACAAATAAAAATCATTACTAAATTTAGATCATATTCGTATCAAGAACTATACATTTATTAAACGGAAAATACTTATTTATGCATAGGTAGAACAAATACAATACCTATACTCAACTAAATAAAAATTGCCTTTGATAACAACATAAAAGAAAAATCACCCAAGCAAACGTTAGTGCTGAAAAAAAAATCAATTTAATTAGTACTGAAACTACCATAAAAAACCATAAACATATTAAAATGGAAAAGCTGCAGGTTGTAATTTGGAGGAAACAGATATCCTGGGAGAGAGTTCCAGAGCGATGCAGTGCGCCAGGCAAAGGAGTCCTTGTAATGCATGTTCTACGTGTTTCCAGTTATACAACGAACGGGTGCGCTCTTGCCGTCTTTCGTGACTATCTGACAGGCACTGCTGGGGGCGGGATGAGGCGGGCCAAATCCTGGGAAATGTAGATATCATATTTGTATCAAGAGCTATAAATTTATTTAAACGGAAAATACTTATATATGTATAAATAGAATAAATACAATGCATTCAATTGAATAAAAATTGCCTAGGATAATAATATAAAACAAAAATTAGAAAATCTACGTATTAACCCAAAACAAACGTTAGTGCCGATAAAAAAAACAAATCAATTTTATTAGTACTGAAACTACCATAAAAATCATAAAAATATTACAATAGAAATTATTTATTTATGTACTAATGGAAGAAGTAAAATGTGTCTAAGTGAAAAAAAATGTGGTACAATTTAAAAAAGTATACCAAATACTCCGAAAATCCGCTCGCTAACTCAAACCCAACAATGCACCTGATTAAGAAAATGTAACCAAAAGTTCAAATTAAAAGTTATGATGATAAATAATATAATTCATAAAGTAGATAATATCCGCAGTAAAAACCATCAACATATTGATAGATAAAGGAAATCAGCAAAAGTTAAATCATAATAATTCATATTAAGTTACAATTAAATATATTTCCTAAAATTCAGTCATGCTCCTATCAATAACCATCAAGGAATTTGATCGAAGAATATATATTTATATATAAATAGAATGAACTGGTTACATAAGTAAAATAGCATCATGTTATAAAATATAAAATATAAGCTAAAAAAAATAAAATATTCACGATATTTATATACAAGCCAAATATTACATAAAAACGTACATACATAAGTAAGAGAAATGAACAAAAATAAAAGCAATGTAACTGCTCAACCTAGCAAAAATACTAATCATATTAAAAAAGAAAAGAGTTGTTCATGCATAAATTGAACAAATGAAGGATGTCAGGTAAAAACAAGAAATGTCAATTTTCAGCTCAAAATGAGTTAGAGGAACCATCTGTAAGCAAAAAGAATAATATATAATATAAACCCATGCTTTATTTATATCAGAATGGAGCCTTATAATTCTACGATATAAACAATATTGCACCATATACGGAGAAAACAGGGAGTGTAAACCGAACCGTAATAAACCGGATAGTTTTCTTCTAATAATTATTAGCCTATAGTATTGTTCCTCTCAATAATAAAAGGAATATCGTGGATATTACGGATAACAGCACTTTGTATCAATTGTTTGCGAAAATGGCTGGCGATTATAAAAGTAAAAAAACTGGTTAGAACTTATGAATTTGCTCAAAAATTACTTCTACAATTCCATGAACTTGGAATGTCTTGCGAGTGTAGAAAATTCAAGGGTATGGAGAAAAGAAAGTGATTCCGAGTGACAGACAAGCTATATTCTTAATTATTTAAACTCTCTGGATTCAAACGATAATCAGAGTTCCTATTTGTGCTCTCTGATATCAATAACTACCATAGAACAAAGAAGGTCAAAGCACAAACAATATAACTGCGTAGCTATATTGTTTGTGGTCAAAGGCATTGGAAAATTTAGCTAAGTATCATGACATTAGCATTGTCTTTATAAGAAAAAACAAAGACATTAGCTACAAATATCGGGTAAGAATTAAAACGGAAAATATTGTTAAAAAAGTAGAAATGTGCACAAAATTTTTATAGGTAGTACATGGAAATTCTAAGAGTAAAGTGGAGTATCCAAATGATAATAGTGGAGGAAAAAATTACAAAAAATGGGCAGCGATACTTTAGAATGTATTAAATCACACATTGCTTCGTTCAAGACAATGCAAAGCCATTACAGCTTAAATGATAATACAAACAGGTCATATTTGCCTCATGAACTTAACATTAAAAAGATGTTCAAATATCTTTATCGAATTCAACAAGTACGTTATCAATCTTATGTATTTACGAAAAAAATTAATATAGGATTGGATATCCTAAATCCGATGCAGTACGATCATTTTCGATAAAAATAAGAGTTACTGAGAAAGCCTCTGCAAGCGATAATGAGGAAGTTAGCAAGCTATATGTTAAAAAAGAGCGTCACTTGCGAAAGTCGCAAACTTTTTTGAAGTGAAACTTCTTAACGCGCGCCGGGAGTAAAATTTGAAGGTCGCGAACGCTACACGATGAGCGACACGACCTGGCGGAAGAAAAATATGAGAATATTGTTATTGTGATATCCTTGTTAGTTTACAAGATAAAAATATTGGATTTGCTCTATTACCTTGTAAAGACATAAGCGAAGTTTTATGAAGAATAGTTTTTTTTCATTTAGGCCTTCCCTTTTTGTTAATTGAGTGGTATATTAAAAAAAAACTACTTTTTAACCAAATCCGAGGACGTTTAAGCTTAAGAAGTTTCACTTATGATATGCGCACATAGTGCACACGCTATTTTTTTTATCGAAAAGGGCCCGAAAGAAAGCTCAAAAATAAAAATAATTTGAAGCCATTGCAATGAACTATCAAAAACATTTCGCTTCTAAATATATCTACCATAATAGTATGTTCTTCTTTAATATTCATGTTCGTTCCAACGCTCAAACATATTCTTATACTTAGATAGCCTGAATACGTAGATGAAGTGCGTTCGTTTCTCTTCGATTTTTGTACAAATCATTTGTCCAGAGAAGTTAAAAACTTGCGTATTTTTGGCGATGCTGCAGGAGGACAAAATGAGAACCACACTTTTGTGCATTTTAGGCTCTATATGGTATACGTTATAAAACGTCTCAACTCTATTCAGGTGACATATCCAATTCGTGGGCATTCGCATTTAGAGTGCGACATGAATATGGGACTAACTAATACGAAATTAAGAACGAAATCTCCCTCCCAGAGACTGGGAACAAACTATCTCAATATCTCACGTGATAACAATGCCATTTAATGTAGTTTCGGTAGATCAGAATTATGTTAAGAATTGGACTGAATTTTTCTGTACAGGGTTTCCACGCATTTACGAGTAAAGATAGAGGATTGTGATTTTCATAATACTGTGGTACTTTTTTTGTGAGAAAGAACAATGGTATGCATTTTGGGACCCCCCTCGTATCTCCGTTATCCTTTACATATCACAAAACTAAAAACTTGCTGTTATAGGTATACAGTTTTTTTTATGTAGAACCTAGTGGCGTAGTCAGATTTTTTTAATGAGCTGTCAGTGTTTAGCCATAAATCAAACTTGTATTTTTTTAAGGAACACCCTGTATATTTTTCAAAATAAATCATATTAATTGCCCAAACATTAGTAAAGTCTTTATTCCAATTGAGTGAATCGTTTTGCAAGAATTCCGATGCCTGAATTATTCATTCCATACCACACTTTATAAATTTAAGTCTCATCAAACGGGGCAACATTTCATTAATTGCCCATACATTAGCAAAGTGTCACAATATGTACTCTTAAATCGTTCTACTTTTTCATAATGATAATAGTTATTTTCATGGTAAATCTATTAATATTCAAAATTTTATGGGAAGCATTTTGTTTTCGCCTGATACAACGAACCTTAAACTCTAGTAATTAAAAGGAGCTTAAAAACATTTTAAAACAGATAGTACTCGACCCATGCTGCAATTATATATTATTGTTATTGTGGGCGTGATCATTTTATGGCAATTATGTGGACCCATTGAAAACAAAACCAATGTCACGTTTCGCATGAAAACTATTTGTTTCTATAAAATCGAAGTTTTCGTTGGAACACCCTGGATATTGATAAGGAGAGGATCGACTTTTTTTTTAAATTATTGTCAATCCAGTATTTTTTCAAATGAAATACCCTACAGTTTTATTGGAGATATCAAATAGTGGGCGCTCATTTGTTATATTTGCGAAAGTATTCTACCAACATGTCTTGCCCCCGACAGGAATTGAACGCAGTACGTCTACATTCCAAACGCAGAATCTGGCCACTATACTAACTAGACCTGGTAGAACCAACTGGGCCGTAGATAAACTGAAAGTGACGTAAATCCACCAATCAGAAGCGGCTAAAATAGCATAGCGGCGTATGACTGTAAAGGGCCTTAAAATGCTGCACAAAATACATAATATTATAATTCAGGTAAGATAGGTGCCATGTCAATGTTGTCATATAATGCAAGTTACCACTACGTTGCTGGAAACTATCTGATCAAATTAATTACAACGTATCTGCCAAAATGACATGAAGATGAAGAGGGACTTTGCATCTATATTATGAATGGTCGTAAAATTTAATTAACTCTTTTCGTATTGATAATACGGCACAATAGAATATTTATTAACATGAATAACTACCTGTTTAATTCTGGTTCAAGTTCAAATTGCTTAATCTGCCCATACAACCTACCTGAGTTGATGACCTGTGAAAAAAATTAATTAGTATACCCGATATTCGATACTTGTTCGATGGACATGAATAACGAACAAAGTAAACTGTACGCGACCAGAGAAAATGTTGGATATAGTTGTAGTTTTGACTAATTAACATCGGTGTTCTGTAGTATGTTCTTTATACCAATGACATTTATTTTCGGTTTTAAAATAATTACCATCGATTATCAGTGGCGTGTGATGTTTGAATATATGCGCGTTTTGTCACCATCACCTATGATGATGTATGAATGACATTTTTACACATTACTTCTTCAATTGAATAAAACGAGTACTCTTCATCTTTAGACTATCATCAATAATTGGAATAATTATAAATGCCACACCACCACATGGGCACAATCCTGGAATTTTTGCTAAAATGAAATTTTAGAGATTTCCATAGGTTTCATTGAAGTAAATTATTCGTTGACGTGGGCTGAATTCGTTCAATAACTGGTTCCCGTTAGTCACTATTTTGATACCTACGAAATATATGAAATATTTACAAGAGCGTCGGCATTTGTCATGAAATAATACGCGTCCATGCCTTGTGTGTTCAACAAACTGATATTTTCAGCCAGTGTTTCTTGCGAAACTTGGTCATTTAAAATAACTTATATTCTGACAAAGTGCCGACCTAGTATTGAACACACATTGTTGTGTGTCTGTTAGAGTTTCTTACCTTTCTGTTAGCCCAAGCAAATCGCGGCACACCCATTGCCGCATATTTCCAGATTACCAAATAATGTATTTTCTTGAACACTTTTGAGAATTACCGTTTTATGCTTGCATCATTTGATTGCAATAAAACTGCTACGATTTTAATTCGACATTAAACATTAGAGTATTCTTAAATACATATAAATTGATGTTCACTTGAAACGCATACAAGCAATTTTTTGCCTAGCTAAAACTAAAAAATATTTTTGTGCAGTTTTCAATATATTAGGGTACATTTCATGGCCTATTGACTATACTACCGGATGCCTAATTTGTCCATATTTTGTTTAAAAATTTAATAAAATTTTCATTTGTCCCAAAAATTTGCAAACATTTGTTTTTTTTGTTTGTTTTAAATGATGTAAAAATGTAAGAAACAAACTCAGGGATTTTTTAACGCTTTCAGTTTTGTCTGAAATATGACTTTTCAAGGTGACTTTTCTGATTCATCAGGCTGGTACTCTTAAACAAGCATTGAAAGAAAAATTACTAATATCCCCTTCGCAGACATAACTCTATTCTTTTAAGTAAAAAATTGAATCTACAATATACAGGATGCTTAAAAAATTATAAAATGTTAGTATGTGATGGTGATTTACAAACATTAGTTTTGCTTTACTAGCATTGTGTAATTTTTTAATCACCCTGTATATTGTTTATTTGATTTTTTTTACTTAAAAACGTAAGGTCATAACTAAATCAGTTCAGTATATCCCAGAATACTTCTTTTACCAGTTTAAAAGTTTCCTTCCTTTTTCTAAAGTTGCTTAGATTTTATAGTCAGTGTTTCTAATTTCTTTCGTTTGCGTGTCATAATGCTCTCAGACTCTCAGCTGGTTTTGAAGTGAAAATTTATTTTCCGCCGTTAGCCGGCTGAGAACGGGAGGGATTTGAGACTCGAAAACGGAAACGAGGAAACGAAAAAGCGACACCAATAAAAATATATAGATCTGTAGGATGTAGCCTGCGAGAGAATGAGACGAAACACAGTAAAAAATAGTTCTCGTCCGATCACTGAAGTTAAGCAATGTCGGGCGTGGTTAGTACTTCGATGGGTGATTTTATGAAGTTTTCACTTCTACCGCCTGTGAACTGCACACATGAGTTTTTGTTTACTATTGCTATTCTCCTCATTTATACTACGCTTTATGTTGAGTTAATGTTTAGCGAATTTTCTAGATAGGTGCTTACAATGTTCTTTCCTGTCTTGATCATAGTATTGATTCTCTTGTCGAGGTTACTTTGCATCGATGCCGCTTAGCTCCTTCCAATTTGCAATTTGTCAGGATTCGGATCATATGACAAGGTCTTACAATGTCAACTTCTTAAAATATTTCCTTGTCGTTTACGAGTGTAATCAATTTGATTTTATATTATCCCATTTCAACTGAGCCATGTTTTTCAAAGTCTCATTTAAATCTGCCTCACCCCTGCATTAGTCTAAAATGAACTGGTGCCCTTGTAATTAATAATTTTGCTATATTTTTAAAAATACAGTTTTACTACGGAAATGAGAAAATATCCTCATCTTCCATACAATAGTAGTGACTGCTAGAATTCCGGCTTCCGAATTATTTTATTACCCTTCTATACTACTCTTTGTCCTAATTTCATCAAAAGATTTTAGTTTTATTTTTTAAATCTGGCTATTCATAGATAGAAAAATTCAAATGGACTAAGATCTAGTGGTCTTGCAGCCCACTTCTAATCATCCAGCGACGTGGAAAACTATCATCCAAAAATTCCCTGCCTAACTGTAACTGCAAATCAGCTCAAAATGGTCTCAAAGCTGCCAAATTTGACAAGTGGAACTTTTTATTAGCAGCTTTAGACCGGTCATAGAATTATATCCATTTTATCATTTAAGTACATGAACTAAAACATAGCTCGAAAATGCACTATCTGTGTATGATGAAAGACAGGGAGTTTTATTCAAATAAATCTAAGATAGTGTCCTATCTCTTAAATTATTTGATCAGCGACTTTTTATAATGTCCATGATTGGCTACTTTATTAAAAACCACTTATAAATGTTTTCACACTTTTCGCAAAAAAATAATAACAAATTAACAAAAATGTTTGAAAACCGTGTCAAGGATAGAGACATTGAAATATATATTCAATTATTTGCGCGATCTGATAGACAGATAGACAAATTAGAGATCGAAAATGTTTTGGTTACGAGGCCAGGAGGTGTAGATAAAAAATTCAACTAACGTCAAGTGCCTTTTATAAATATACATTCGTACGTTTGTTCCAGCACAAAAATAGAAACGAGAAACAGACACAGAAATATCACTAATTTTTCAAGAGATAATTGAGTCGCGGAACTATTTTGAAGAAACCAGTGGTAGATTTGGCTTCTGGTGTAAATAATGGAGTTTCTTGAAGGTGAATCTGAATCATTTAAGGCTGCGCACCTTTTAAAATGCGATTGGCACCATTAGCATAGGTATTTCTGAAGAAAACGTTTTGAAAAATTGAAGCGAGCTGACCCAAATTAATCTAAAATAGTCGAATGAAAAACACAACAACATTTTTCACTTTTATTAAAATGTGTTTTCGCAGCCTTTTTCATAAAAATAGATATATACGGAAAAATCTAACCAAAAAACTACACGAACAGATTAAGGTTAACCCAATTCATAGGTTTAATAATTTTTGAAAATGACTAGCCTAAAATTTCATTAAGTAGATGACGTTTGGCTTTTAAATAGAAGAGTAGAAATTTATTTCCATTACAATATCTACATATATCAGTTGTAAGTATGTGTATTTTTTTTAAATACATAAACTTTCAATTGTTCTTGGGTGACGAACATACGTTAGATTATACGGTATAAAAGCTATCAAACGGTATGGAAAATTTTCTACTAGGTGTAGCCAAACATTTATTAGTTGTATATCTGAAGATTTTTGAAAACATCATTTCAAATTAAAACGGAAAACTTCCAAGTTTTTTCAATCAGCTGAATATTATTAGAGGCAAGCATCATGTGAAATTCTTGAGACTGAGCCAAATCATTATTTTTATAGATATTTCATCCCAACTCCATTATTTGACATTCTAGTCAATGAAGAACTTAATAATATTGCCTACTTGTATGATTTGTGTTTAATTTATTACGTTGTTATATTTTTCAATTATACGAGGGAAATGTGAAATGATTCAATTACTTAAAAGCTTGGCGTAGGAAACAGATTGATCAGTTGGGTAAAACAGCATGTCTATGCATGAGATGAAACGTCGGCGTCGTTGAAAAAATAAATATCCAGACTATTTCTGCTTTCAGTTAGTAAACCTCTCAAAAAAAAGTTTTTTTAAATATTCGAATTCTTTAATATGCTTATAATGCTACAATAAAATGTACTGATGCTTTTATAAGAGCAATTTTCTGTATACATACGCCCATACGCCACTGGAATATATTATTTTTTACAAAAATAAATCATGGCATATATGAATCATTAGGAGGAACTAATTGAGGACCTAATCTCTATTTTACGTGCATTTACTAAAATCCACAGACAACCAAATTTTAAATTAAAATGGAAAACATTCAAGTTTTCTCACCCAGCTGAATATTATTAGAAGCTAAACCCAGTATCACGTGAAATTCTTGAGATTCAGCCAAATCATTAATTTTTATAGATATTTTACTTTAACTCCATTATTTAGCATTTTAGTCAATGGAAAACCTGACAATATTATTCACTTGTATTAATTTTATTACGATTAGTTATATTTCTGGACTATATGAAGGCTACGAGATATGGTTTAATTGTTAAAAGGCATATGTAGAGCCGGTCTTGTCACTAACAGGACTGGCCATATAAGCCTTCTACTTAGTTGCAAAAATAGTACAATTGTTTAAATGATTTACAACAATTCGTATGTCAGTAATCACATATGTTGATGTTTTCTTAGGAGCCACTTTCCATACTTATAATAACTTATAATTTATTGAACTACATTGTTATCCAGACTAACACAAACTAACTCAAACTAAATCGTGGAATAGATCGGACTTTATCAAAAGCTAAAATCCATTTTACGCACATTAGCAACAAATTAACTAAAATCTGTAGAAAACTTATTTTCAAATTAAAACAGAAACTTTCAAGTTTTCTCAATCAGCTGATTATTATTATAATCTGAACAAATGGTCACGTGAAATTCTTGAGATTGAGTCAAATCATATATTCTGCATTACATATTTGAAAATATTTTTAAACTGTAGGAAGGAGGAAGAGTACGTAAAATGATTGGATTAGTAAATCTTAAGAAGTGGGACGAGGGGCAAAGCCTAATATGAACATGAGAACAGATCTCACCTTTGGAGTCGGGGTAAAATAGCATGCTTTTAACACAAATAAAAATTGGAAAAGACGATTTTTGGATTCAGTTAGTTTATTAGATTTAAAGTTTTAACTTTGAAATAGACCTTCTAAGTAATTGAAGTTTTTAATATACGTATAATTTTAAAATAAATGGTTATAAGAATTATTTTCCGCATTGAACTACAGTATACTCTAAAACGAAAAAATCGGGGAATATGTATCAATCATTAGGAACTGACTGAGGGCACTAACCTTCATTATACGTGCGTTAGCGACGCATTTACTAAAAGCCCATAGAAAACATACTTTTAGATTAAAACAAAAATTCAAGTTTTATTCTCAGTCAGCTGAATATTATTAGAAGCTGAACCCAGCATCAAGTGAAATGTTTGAGATTGAGCCAAATCATTATTCTTATACACAATTTTATCCCAACTCCATTATTTGACATGTAAGTCAATGAAAAACTTGATATTATTGCCCACTCGTATATTTTGTTTTCAATTTATTAGGCTACGTTATATTTTCAGACTATACGAGGGATACGTGATATGATTCGACTAATAAAAACCCTGATAAAGAGCATAATTTTGCTCAGCAAATCTTACCTTACGACACAATAACATAAAAACAGTATAACATTGATGTAACTAACTTTCTAATAGCTAGTCATATATTTTAATGATGCCATAAATAAGGAAAGAGTAGCTCGATTCAAGTGTCTCATAAGCTGCTGGCCTTAAGGGTTAACTGCCTGGCTGCGGACATATTTGGTGACTGAAAGAGTCCAAGTTCTATGTGAGAAGAACCAAATGGGATTGGGCTGCCGTGTTTTTTTTTATCTATGCGTAGCCTTCATCGCTCGACAATAGACTTAAGGGAATACCCATATAACTAAATTTGTATACCTGGATATTTATGTATATTATTATTTTCCCCCTAACAGGAGTAGTGAGTTGTATCTGTGCAAACTTTATTTTTACCAATATGATGCGAAAATATTATTATATTATTATATTAGTAGATTATTAAAATTCTGTTCCGGCATTGCGTGTTAAGGAGAGTCGGAGGCCGCAGTGGCTCCGACCTTTTTTTTATCTAATGAAGAGCACCATCTCCGTCTGCCTGGAGTTTACAGACAGGGAGTGCTTCCTACGCCACTTTTCGACTAAGCGAGAGCCAGTAAGACTAATTCTCCTCAACATGAGCCGTCTGGATGTCGTTGTCTATATTGATGGTGTGGCATTAAGTTACGACTTCAAATGTGTGCCTTTCTATAGTAATTTCTGTTTTATTTGGTACCTATGTTTTCTGCAGATTGATTTTAATTCCTAAATTCCGTGAAAATACCATTAGATCACCAAGCACTAGTAAGTTGGTCTGCGTCTATCCTTAAAACATGATATCGGCATATAAGGCAAGTTTTCAGAACATCTTTTAGAGCTAAAGTGGATAATTAGGAGAAATCCTGAATTGCTCTTTGATTCCTGTAAGTATCAAAAGTTTTCTTTACTTCTGATTTTGATTCTGATGAATATAATCAGTAGCTTGTAGATAACGGAAATGAGACTGATAGTTCTGTAGTTTTCGATATTCGTGATGAGTTTGGCATTTCTCCATGTATCTGCTCTCAATAAACACATTAATCAGAACAGTCAATGCTTTTCTTTAGAATTTCCTCATTGGTCCTCAGCATCTCGCTTGTGCACAGCTCCTCCCTTAAAGCCTTTTAGTTCTTTATCTGCCTTTAGCTTCGATGTCTCAATCTTCTCGCTCGTTGGGCATCATTTGACTGTACAGCTTCGCATAGAAGTATTTTGGCCTTTTTTGTAATTACTTCGCCTTTGCCACTCCCATTTTTTATTTTAAAAATTACAAGCCTTCCTTTTGCTTATCTAAATCGAAATACCTTTAGGTACAGGCTACCTTCTAGGATTATTTGGTTGTTATAGGTTTTCAAGACCATTTGAATTACACTTTTTACTTTTTTGATCAAATCTTGATAATTTGGTTTTTATTCATCGTTCTACGCTCTGCAATAAGTTTGTAGCTTGACCAAATTTCATATCAACTTCTTTTCTTATCGGGCATATAGTTTTTTTGAATGTCTTTTGAATGCTGCTGATGTTTTTTTGAGATAATTGATGGTCTTCTAGGCCGCGCAGGTTTTCGATTGGTTCCAGTTCTTGTCTAGTTGTGTGAAGTACTCGTTTATATTCTTTCCTCGTGTAGTTCACAACTATCTCAATTTTCTCTAAAATATCTTCTTCTGTCTAAGTCTACATTCATGGTGATCGAGATGGTGAATCTGACTAGTCTGTGCACACTTTTGGTGCTAAAGTGATTTAGAACTGATAGGCACATGTATCTTGAGCTGATCAGCGGCGTATAATGTTTTTATGCCATACATTCCTTCTCGGCTCAGAGAGTCGATCAGCATTTGCCGTCTGTCATTTCTTGTATATAGTCGAAACCGACCGACGTCCTACTTTAGGGGTACATGATCTGAACAGATTACGAATGCGCTTCTTAGATCTATTCTTGGCTTCATCAAGGATATAATAGTAATGTGGGTTGGGGAGCACAATAAACTGTGAGCTACAGAGCAAATAAGTGTGTATTGCATATCCCACCATAGAATAGAAATCCAAAAATAATATTGCTCAGCTGTTAGATTGCGGCAAAATATACTCAGTTGCTTCTATGCCAGCAATTAATATTTTGATGATTTAGGACGAGTTTTGTGGAGGTGACAATTTGATTTCCTGCTATTACAGAACTAGCCATAATATTTTTTCAGTTGTAAATGAGAACATCTTTTTTTCTAAAATAAAAATTAAAATTTCTTCTCGCATCATATCCTTATCGCCGATACTAAATTCCTCAATGACCTTGGTATTCTATCAACAATATTTTATTTCGCTATCGTTTTATACTGCTTTTATCATCACTGTCGTTACATATTTAAAAGAGCCCAACACTTTCCTTGAAATTCTAAGGAATCCAAATCCCCTCACGAGACTTAGTATGTTTTACGTCCTTATTATCTTATCTTACAACTTCGAGAGCATTTAATTTGTGTGTCTAGTTTTCCGGTAAATAAGTTTTTACCTAATCTATGACGATTGTCCCATTGTAACGTATTAGTCTGTTTAGATATACATATTATGGCAAATAATGTACACTATATTTTTTGAAGTCATTATTTAATTGCGCGTCATGATTACAATTTTAGATAAGCAATAAGGATCTTATCGCGCCAATTAAATTTTTAGATGATGGTCTACTTCTTAACATTAAATGCTAATTGACCTAGTAACCTCGAATTTAACAAAACTTCATTTGTGTATTAATGAGACAATAGAATAGTTATTTATACTATAAGGGATGTAAGTGACATTTACTAGTCGAGGACGATTTTGTGCCCGAGCGATAGTTCGAGACTGTACATGTACTTACATCCCATGGAGTATATAAGATTTTTTCTCCTCCCTGCAGAATTTATTCTTGAATTTTTATTAATTTAATTCGATACTTTTCGCATGAAATTATGAAGACAGCTCTGACCGGTTCATAAAATTGTGAAAAATTTAAATTATTGATTTGTATAATAGCCATATCGATATAGAAGAATCAGCAAATATCGCTTGTCTGTCGCTGCTGCCAGAAAAATCGAGGAAGAGGTATGAAGCAACGTATCAATACTTCAAGAAATGGTGCCAAACAAAGACTGCAACTGTAGTTTCAGAAACCGTGCTTTTGGCGTTCTTTCACGAAAAATCTGCTGTATTAAAGTCTCTGTCAAGCTTATGGTGTGAATATTCCATGTTGAAGTCCACCCTTTTCAGAGAGGAAAACATAGATATTTCCAAGTGTCCTAAACTTCATTCATTTAATTTTTAAAAAGAAGATATGACGGGTATATAATCCAATGTGTTTGACAGGGAAAATGTGAATAAGTCTCTGCTAGAAGCCCCCGATGATATTTATTTAATGATAAAAGTTGTATGATAATGGGAATTGCTGGAGCGTGCCGTTCCAATGAACTCTGTGTAATGAAAATGGACAATGTTTAATTAAGGCATGAAGTTATAATTGTTACTATTCCTGATTCCAAAAATTGAATGGCACGTAAATTTACAGTGACTAAAAGTGACGATTAGAAGGTTTGTTATTTCAAAATAGTTCAAAATTACATTGATATAAGTTCTCACATGACGAATTTTAATCCTCGCTTCTTCATGCGATATCAAAATGCAAAGTGCTTAAATCAGCCTGTCGGTCGGGGAATAGTATATTATTTTATATGGAGGAAAAGTGATACTTTTCATGGCGCGCTCGTGTTTAACAGCCGAACGGAGTGAGGCTGGTAATAGTATGCAAATATAGCCATGAAAAGTAACTTTTCCTCCAAATAAAATATGCTGTTTTTTCTTCAAATGTCGACAAATTAATGCAAAAACGTCTCTTTTTAATAGTAATAATATCTAATTATTATTAAAGATAAATGGGTTCGCAAGGCGGCTTAGACCACGGTCGTAGGTGGCCTTGCTTAGACTGGTGTCGGTGAATATAATGTAACATAAAGCTGTCAGTGGACACTGTCAACAATAATTATTTTTTTAAGATTCTCCGATTGCGTTTTAATTCCGTATTGATAAGCAGTTATTGAGTCAGTTCGATTAAATAATAACCAATTTGTTCCTATATTAGTGATTTTTAGAAATGCAGCCACAAATTGAGTGATAAATACAAAATGTAGTTTAATAAATCTTGAGTTTTTGACGCTTATTTTGTTGTCTGTTTGTATTGTATCTATGTTGCTATGACAACACTTTTACCTCCGCCGGCGGAAAAGTGAAAAGTAAAGCTCCGGCGGAGGAAAAATGAAACTTCACGGCCGCCTACACAGTCGAGTAATGACGGATTTACTGACGTTTGAAGAAAATAGTTATTTGTTTTACTAGGCAGCAAAGTAGTAGATTGACTGCCGCGGCTGATAGTTCATAGCCGAGCGTAGCGAGGCTAGGAATTCAGCTAAGGCAGTCAATCTACTTTGCTGCCGAGTTGAACATATAATTTTTTCTCCGATTGTTTATAAGGATATAAGTATATTGTATATTTGCAAATTATTACAATTCCCTCAATCTTTTTATTTTTCCTGTAGTGATAAATTAAGACAAAATTTGATAGAAATCGCAATTGTTGGAACGGTTGGTTGCTATGGAAATGTATATGTCCATAATAATTATAGTTTGACAACTTATGTCAAACGTTTTATTCCCATAGAGACTAATCACTTTGCTGTCTAGGCAGCAAAGTACTTACTTTGCTGCCTGGACAGGAAAAGTAATACTTTGCTGATTGATATGTGTCTGCAAAATTAATATTTGCTGTCAATCGGAGAAAAACATGTTTTCTTCAAATCCAAGTAAAATTGCTAAATTTCTGAACTTGAGAATTTTAAGAAGGATACTGGACACTCCCTTAGAAAAACGTCGGTCACTTTATTAGCAAATACTGGAGTTGATGTCTTAGCTCTCAAGCGACATGGGGGATGGAAATCTGCAACTATTGCGGAAAGTTATGTAGCCAAAAGCGTCAACAATAAAAAGGAAGTTTCAAATAAAATTTTGTACAATATAACGAAGCCAGACGTCTCCTGCAGTACTTCAAGAGTAACAGAAAACTTGGTTAGAGATGGAGAATTTATGGTCAGAACATTCTATACAAATTGAGAAAAAACGAGAAAACATTTATCCAAATTTTGTAAATAATGTTCATAATTGCAATAATTATACTATTAATATTCATTTCACTTAATATTACTCCATTTTTATAAATCATTGTTAGCTTGACGTTGTTGATGAAATAAAAAATTAAAGGTATCTCCTATGTTTGTAGTTTAAACTGAATGAATACAGGGTGGCATAAATTATTAGCACCCAAGGGTAAGTTGACTTACAACCCGTCGTCAAGGGCAATCGGTACCTTTTTGATAATTGGGGACCTTGGTGCAAAAAGGGGATCAGTCACTATTTTTCCAAACTTGAGTTATACGTTCCATAAACTTCTACAAAACATAACCTATCGTTTGGTGCAAGAACGGGACGAGTATGTCTATAAACAACGAAGTTATGTGCACTTTTGACTCATCCCTTTATACATTTGGTGCAAGAACGATATAAGTCATAGGTGACTTATCTCGTTCTTGCACCAAACAAACTACAATTTTTTTCGATATTTACGGTTCTGCATTTTGTTATGATGTCTCATCCCGTTCTTGCACCAAATAAAATGTTTTGATGAATTTTGTGCCAAACAGGATGTAGTCTGTAAAAAAAAACACAAAAAAAGTTTTGTTTTTGAATTTTTTATTTCGCCCCTAGTGAAAATTTTTCGCACCAAGGTCCTCAATTCTCACTTACGTCCTTCAAAACAGTGTCAAAATGGGTTGTCTACAATATAGGAAGGAGAAAAATTATGATTAAGTCATAATTCTTAATGACATTCTACTCACACATATTTGACATAATTGAGTAATATTACTGATGATATTATTTAAAAATTAATATTGTATAAATATTAAATTATGTAATGAAGGGAGAGGCGTTGAATATATACATATATATAATCGAAATTTTTGGGATTTGATTTTTTAGGGTCTGCATATCTGAATATATTTTTGCGGAGTATGCAAAAAGACACTTTTAAGATTATTTTCAACATGTTTGTCCGTTAGTCTTGTTCCATTTTTTCATTTGACATGTTTCATTCGAGAAAACAATTGCTCGCATACATAGGCACCTCAAAACAGTGACATCATTTTCCGAAAATGAAGTCGAATATTTGGACATATGTATGTTTTTTTTTCAATTTATTTGAAGTTAACATCAAAAAGGCCCAAGTTTTATTTTTCTTTTAATTCAGTGTTTTAAATTTCTATATTTCTTGGAACATCTTTAACAGATAAACTGAAATGTTTGGCGAACAAGTTTATTCAATTTTTCTTTTCCCTGAAGTCCCACAATCACGACGCCGACGTCAAGTCTTCGCGAAGTGCATCAAATCTATTTTCTGAAGCTGTAGCTTCCACAGAATTAGTTTAGCTTCAAAGAGTTTTATATTGTTATATAAGTTGTTTATAAGGTTTTCTTTTCCTTGAAGCCGTCCATTTAGATAGTTCACATACAAAGTTAGATCAGTCAGCAAGCCAAAATTACTGATCCATTCTTGGCTATCAGAGACGGCACTAGGTCTTGCCTTGCCAGTCGCGAACGTTTTAATTGCTTCTTTTAGATCGAACACCCCCTTCAACATTTTCCTTCTACAGAGTCAATGACCCAGTGGCGTAACAACGTAGCTACAGGCCTGTGCTCAAAAGTCTTGCAGGGCCCTTGCCTTCTTTGCGACGCAGGCGAACATTTTTGACCACGCATTCGCCATTTTGGCAAAATATGCCTTGAGAAAGTTACAAAGGATTTGTAAAAATATATTTTTAACATTTCATACAATAATTATACTAGCCATCGATATTAAGGACTTAAAATAAAAAAGTAATAAATACACAGTGTTTATCCGCGTCGTTCACTCCGCAAGCCAACTGAACCTGCTAATTTCCCATCATCTGGTTGAATATAGTTCTGAAGTTGTCAAATGTATCAGGCTTTTACTTTTTATATAAATAGTATCTTGGATCAGCCAGTTTTGGTTTGGACCAAATATTTTATTCTAGCCTCGTTACGCCACTGCTTATGAATACATACATGATGTCCCTATTATTAATAGTAATATTTATTAAGTTGAGTATGCATTGATATTTTAGGATTAAAACAATATTCCTCCACTTTTGTATCGCTATTGTTTCTGTATTGCATATAGGTCGAAAAGGAGACAAAACATTAATAACTTTTCCAAGTATGCATACAAAACATAAAATCAAAAAGAAAACACAAAACTTCAATTTGCTAAAGGAAACCAAAATAATAAAAAAAATACCAGATACACATTAATATTAAAAAACAAAAACAGAAGTTGATAAACAGAATAATAAAAGGTATAGGTACTCATACGATTGGTCAAAATTGAAGTTAAAACTTAAAAATACTTTTCGTTTGGGTTATTTGGAATATGCAAAAATTGCCACTATATTAGCAATATCTAGTGTTGGAGCAAGACTGGATCGATATTTACTCCGTAAACTTTGACCGTGATGTGAAGATGACGATGGTTGTATCGCCACGGCATGGCATTTTATGAAAACCTTCACCGTAAGAAACTAAATGAAGTAAAACATTTTTTATAATACCTCTCTGAAAACTATTATTTTCGACGTCTCTGTAGAGCAAAGAAAGTAAGTCTTTCCGGTGCGCCCGCACGGGAAAATTTTAAGTGCTGAATTTGCAGTTATTTGGTCACAAAATAAGCATAAAGTATAATAAATTGGGTTAAAATTATACAGCGATGCAGTCTACAAAATTAATCTAGTACATTTTAACGTCAATAGTCTAATTTTAAGTAAAACTGTCGTGCGCGCACCGGAAAAGCCTAGTTTCCGGACTAGTAATGAAATATACTATCTGTCCAATTTTTTTCAGTTACGAGAGATGCTTAAGGAATATGCAATAGAAAGTCTGGAAATATTCTGACAAACTGTAACTGTTTTGGGTTTATTCTACCAAAGTTTATCCAAGTCTATCGCTCGGGGTCGGGCCTCCTTTTGACCCGGGCGCAAATTTACACATCCTCACATACGATGGCACCAGGGTGCTGAAAAGTGTGAGCCTTTGTAAACAATAATTACGCTACAAAAGCTCACTGATTTGGGCACCTGGAATACGCTGCTATATAATATTTCACTGTGGCCCTCCGCTCGTTTCGTTCGCTACGGTGGCCCAAGAAAAGGAAACTAACCAGGTGCTAAAACTAACAAACTAACGCAAGACATTCCCAAAATCGAGAAAAAACTGTTTAAAAACTTAACCTAAAAAAAAAAAAGGGGTTCGAACCCGGGCCGCCAATAGCCAAAGCTCACTGATTTGGGCACCTAGAATACGCTGTTATATAATATTTCACTTTTGGCATGGCCCTCTGCTCGCTTCGCTCGCTACGGGGACTCAAGAAATGGAAACTAACCAGGTGCTAACTCAAACTAATCCAAGACATGCCCAAAAATCAAGAAAAAACTGTTTAGAAACTTAACCTAAAAAAAATAAAAAAAAGCAACGGGGTTTGAACCCCGGCCGCCGATGGCCGCCGAATTGAGTCCTAACCATCTAGACCTCTCGACCACGAGAGCTCTTGCCGCAAGTTGATTGCATCGCGAAGACATGGAGCGATTAGGTGCTCAAATCAGTGAGCTTTTGTAGCGCTACAAACGCTTACAAAACCTAACCGATTTCAGCACTCTGGTGCCGTCGCGTCGTATGTTAGGATGTGTAAATATGCCTATCTTCCGCGAACCCGCGGAACGCTTCAGTTACACGATTGCAAGGAACATCCGAGAAACAAATAACATCCCCATACACCGCATCAATTCTCGGTGTTTTGAGTCTTCGAGATCTAATGAAACTTACCATCTCTATAACTTCTTTCATAACATTTTGTTAATATAGTATAGTACAATAATATTGCATTAGATGTAATTTGACCTGGCTTTTATTATGGCTGCAAGTCCCTAATTTATCCCAACCATAGCTGATGCCCCATCTGCTGTCCGGTTAATATTATATCGATTCAATATCATTATGACACATTTGAAATTTCGTTCGTTGCTTTCGTAGGATAAAGGGCAGCTATTTCTTTGGTAACTTTAAAATTATCAACGATACCACGGATTAAAATTGCTAGCCGGGCTGTGTATTAATATATTCCTACTTTCGCCAATCTCGACGAAGTAAAAAACAATTTTTTTATATCTTTCCTTAATTCTTCCGGCAGTGTTGCTCTTGATAGACTGATTTAAATCCATGCCTTCTTTTATTAAGTCTTCATCCACGAAAGGCTTTGACTTGGAAGCAATTTTTCCAATTTTCCAAAGTCGTCAGGTAACAGCCAAAAACCAAAACAATGATTATTTTTTGAAGAATCTTTAATTAAACTAGAAGGACTACAACAACAATTTAAATAATAATAATGATACTAATAATAAAACATTTAATTATTTGTCATTTATATTTAGCTATAACAAAAGAGAAATTATTAACATTTTGCAACGGCTTCGCATGCTTCATAAAAGAAGTCTACAGTTACTAAAATACATATAAATTTTCTTTAGTTATCTATGAGATTTTTCAGTACTTTTGAAGTAAAAGTACCCAAAAATTCGATATATGCGATGCCCATCTTTTTTTTCTGACCACGCATTTGGAGGTCTTGGCTCACATTTTGAAGAATGTAGCGAGAGCGTCATGTCAATAAAGAGAAACTACCTGCAATATAAAAAAAAGTTATATTAATCTTGGGCCTTCCTGATTATTGTAATGTTTCGTTTAAAATAGCTTTAGAGCAAGCATTTAAGTTTAACTTTGACATTACTGCAAAATTTATATATTTAAGTGTTATAATACTAGAGTTACTACAAACTTGGTTTAATGTTAACATATTTAAAGTTGGATGGTCAGTTCATTTGCGTCAATAATGCGTAGTTTAATGTCAAATATTATGGTAAAAATCAATCTGAGCTTGCTTCCTTAGTTTTCGAATTTTTGGAAATACGGCTATTTTGATAAATTTTGAAAACTTCTGCATATAAATAGATAAGTCGTAATGAATAATGCATTTTCATTGCTACTTTTTCTCCTCTTTAGAATTGTGGTTCTACCAGATCTCAAATACGTAGGTACTAAGTTTTCCTCCCACATTAACATTATTTTTATAAATATGCCCTTTTTTAAGTCACTCAAGCCAGTTATGCATTACAATTAAAATCAATTAATCGTTCCATGAATTTCCCATCCCATAAGACACAATGTGCTTAACAGAGACACCGTGATTTGTCTCCTTATGGATATATTTGTTAGTTTAATTTTAATAAAAACGTTTAATTAAATAAAAAATCTTGGCTCGTATTTAAAAAATTACGTTGATGATGGAGGGCCGAAGCCGGAAATTTAGATTTAAAATTTGATACACAAACTATTAGATATAGATGAAAAATAATGACAATGAAAGTATAATATTTCGAATAAGCTCTCTAAATAAAGCAGGAAAAATAAAAATGTTTTTCTTCTCATATTAATAGTCTGACCCAATCAACAAAAAATTAAATTTTATAGCATGTAAATAAATAGTCATGTTTTCCTGGTTTCATTTATTTGAGGCCAGATTTCCAAACAACTCTATACATTGAATTTTTTTTAAGCCTGATAACGTTTGGCAGGTAGGTAACTGGAGTCCCATTCAGGAGCTTGAATATCCGGTGATAATGTAAATACACCACAAGCAAAAGAGCCACTGATAAACTCTTATCAGACAGTATCAAAATTACTTTATGGTCCTATTGTACTATTGTACATATATCGCATGGTTGTATTTTAATCCATCATAGGTTGATAAAAAATAACATCACTAATAAATCTTATATAAATTGTTGACAAAAAACCGCCATGAACACACTTTTATTTCCGAAACTGTTATGGCTATAGATGTTATAACGCCTGGAAGGGTCGAAATAGTTATTTTCCAGACAAGGGTGCAGAATTATACTACTCCGCACCCAGAAACAAATACACGAACGAGGCGAAGCGGATTTGGATATGTTTTAAGTAGCAGAAAGACACTTTGCGTACGTGTTATGAATAATATTTTTTCTGCGAGCACCAGATAACAAAAAAAAAACGTTGTATAAAATAGTTTACAGTAAATAATCTAAATTAACCCAAATAATCACAAGTTTTTTAATACATAGTTTTCCTCTCATAAATATTGTACATTTAAAACACATACCATTGGTAATTTTGTGTAATAAACTCGTGGATTCCGCAAAATTCATTTCCGTTCAGTGAATAGATTTAAACATCCATTACTCAAATAGAACTAGCTTTGCCTGATTCTGACTGGAAACTGGAAAAACGACACGACATCTTGTGTTTCTTTCTTTTGCACTACACTCATAGCTGGATGTATCAGATTTGTCGATAAGTAACCTCGAAAGTTAATTAAAAAGAATTTCTTGCTTATCTATATATTTTTGAATAAGTTGGAGTATTCTTCTTGGTAAGAATGGAAGATAACTTATTAAAATGAAATATATTAAGCGAAAAGTTAAAATAAATGTTTCTTTTTAAATTAGTCGAGCAAAATGCTTTTGTGAAAAGTTGCCGTGCTGAGCAAGATTCTACTTATCTTAAATAATTTCATTATATATTCTTTCCATTGCAAGCAATTTTAAATTGCTCTAAAATATGTTGCCCCTTGTTAATTTAAATTTATTAGTATTCGTTAATGACTCGGATTGAACCAAAAATCAAATATACACTTGCTACCTACTTGACGACCGTTTAACATTTCCATTAAAAAAAATATCATTTGACTTTTTTTCAACGCCACTTTAATATCGTACAAAAACTGGTTAAAAGACATCTCCTGTGTCGTTTGATTGATGGCTTATTATTTCGAAAAGTATACCATCACAACTTCAGGATATTTATAGACCTACATTCATTATTATACTAATGATGTTTAGTTTAGAATTTCGTAAACTCCTAAATATATTAAATCTACTGAAAGGCCTTCAGGTCTCTGAAAAAATGGACAATCTGCTCTATAGGCCAAATTTATGAGATGATATTTCTTCCCAAATATACAGGGTAAAACTTCCCTGTACTAAATATGTACCGGGAAAAGCTAAGTTTATTTAACTTTGAAAATAATAAGAAAACTATGAAAAAACATTGGTATGTCACTTTTTGGATTAGGTGAAGTAAAGACCATAGGATATTTCATAGAAAATAAAAATCCGTTAAAAAAATTCTTTGCTTGTTGAGCATCCCGATTTTATATTCAGATTACAGATTTTTAAAATTTTAAAACTTGTTTCCTAACTTTAGATACTGTTTATGAAATAATCGACTGCTTCCAGCATTATGGGACACCCGGAATTTAAAAGAAACTGTTATTAATTGTAACAGTACATACTCATATACCTTGCAGCTAATTTTAAATAAACGTCCCTTTATATTTACTCTTTTTATTATCGGGGATTTACCTATCATACACATAAAGCACTATCTTGGAGATAACACTAATATGGTGGGAAATCAGCTGTTTTAAATCCGTTGTAATGCGGCAGTAACATTTTTTAGATCATTATTTACGACTTTAGACACTTTTGGAGATTGTACAGCTGAAGAGAGCTTAAAGTAGTCATTCCAGCTTTGTTTCAAATATATATTATAATATTTTATTATTAATAAAAAAAAATACTAGAACTCACATAATTTAAAAGGCACTAGATCTTAAACAATTCTACTTGCAACAAAACGGATGGGTTATCTTGCACGGTTTTTAATAAGTGAAACCATCTCTGGCTAAGCCGGAAACTGAAAACTTTCTTATTTCCTGAAACCTACTGCTAGGTTTTAGGATTATTTTATACTTAAGTAACTACTAGATATTGAGTTACAAAAAAAAATGAAAATAAGGCCCACTTTGGTATGGGTACAGTCATATCAATACTAAAAAGATATCTAAATATACATTGATTTCCTTATAAATATTATAATTCAGTCATAGGCTAGGTAAACATTTATCACAGAGAAAGTAGATTATTAACACAAAAAATCTGAAATTTTATATAACAAAAAGTAATATTATTTACCTACTAAAAAATGTATTATTAAAATTCTTCAATTTGGAAATAATTCAGCTTTAAACGTTTAAACTAAGTTTAAATTAACATTTTTTAACGTAAATATCATTAAAAATACAAATAAAAATATTAAATTATTTTACAAATTTCAGTATATCTAAAAGTAAAATCCTGTGACGAAGAACTATCATATAGTTACGATATTAACCATATAAAGTAGTGGATATAATATCATTTTCCAAAGATCGATGTTGCAAGAAAACAAATTGTAGATAGAAAACAATAGGAACCTTGTAAGAGCAGGAACCAGCATCAGGATTATAAAAATTTTAAACAGTTCTGACAAGTAAGAGAAGGTCTAAATCTAAATAACTTCTTTATCCATGCATATTGTGCCTCGTTACAAATAGACCATTATTTTAACAGCCTTTTAAAGTAAAACTAGATCTTTAAAGTATAAAATACAAATTATGTTGTAGGGGTTACAGTAAATTGTATTTTCAACATACAAAAATAAAACAATTGAGCTTCGATTTTTTGCATACGTCTGTCTAAATGTATATTATATTTCCCTTTGATAAGGTTTTTATAGCGATCACTCCGTTATTAAGTTTTATATATTTAATTTCAGTAATAGTTTAGAAAACATGGAAAAGGTAATATCATGACTATAAACGACATTAGCATTACCTGATCTTTTTACCAAGCTACAACTGGTTCACTTCATCAATGGTTACTTGATACAAAAATTAAGTAATATTGCCTTAAACCAATACCTCCTACAGAAAGACCTACTGGCTAATATTAAAATTGCAGTGACGTCAAGCTATCTAGTCAAATGCTTTTGCCATAAGAATACCATTGAATGGGAACACAGTTAAAGTATTGATTATTTTATCGGGCCTACTTCCGTATTTAATGTTGATTATGACGCTAGACGACTGGAATTACGAGTCCCAACTAGCCGTCTTCGATGTATTGTACATACGATTAGTTTGAGAATTTGACGATAATGGCTTCAGTAATTAGTGTTATTTTCTTGCATTTTTCTGAAATAGGAACTATTTATGTGCTTTTAAGTGCGTCAAACTTGTACCTATTATTTCGGTGTATATTTAGGTAGTTGTTAGTCGTATTTTTAAATACGCAAAACCATATATTTCGAACTTAAAGACCTGTTGCTTTTGTTCAATACCTTAATGTGTGCCGCTCGGCCAGCTTCTTTACAGCAAATACCCACTTGTTGTTACAGCACAGTTTTACAAGTTTTTGTTCGTTGTATATTCGACTTTTAATAAATAAACACCAATAATATACCCAATCTAACCCAAAAAATAAAACCTGAAACCTGTAAAAAACTTTTTCATGTTTTATCTAATAAACTACCTTAAAATGAAAAAGAACCAGATTTAACTCTTTTTGTCTATTAAAACAAATGACACGTTCTGACAGCTCCGTAATTTCTTTTTTCTTCAAACGTCAGTAAATCCGTCATTACTCGACTGTGTAGGTGGCCGTGAAGTTTCATTTTTCCTCCGTCGGAGCTTTACTTTTCACTTTTCCGCCGGCGGAGGTAAAAGTGTCATAGCAACATAGATACAATACAAACAAACAACAAAATAAGCGTCAACAACTCAAGATTTATTAAACTGCAATTTGTATTTATCACTCAATTTGTGACTGCATTTCTAAAAATCACTAATTTGGGAACAAATTGGTTATTATTTAATCGATCTTACTCAATAACTGCTTATCAGTAATTAAAACGCAATCGGAGACGCCACCGTAAAAAAATAATTATTGTTGACAATGTCCACTGACAGCTTTATGTTACATTACTATAGCAACAACCTGTGCCTATTCACTGACACCGGTCTAAGCCGCCTTGCGAACCCACTTATCTTTAATAATAATTAAATATTATTACTATTAAAAAGAGATGTTTTTGCATTAATTTGTCGAGATTTGAAGAAAAAACAGCATATTTTATTTGGAGCAAAAGTTACATGGTTTGCTCTCTATTACCAGCCTCACTCCGTTCGGCTGTTAAACACGAGCGCGCCATGAAAAGTATCACTTTTCCTCCATATAAAATAATATACTAGTATTTTTGAACTCACAATTTTCATATAAGCCAAAAAGGTCAAATGACATACCATAAATTATCAAAAACTGAAAAAGATGAGTGCTGTCGTTTGGCCAGGGTTTTTACAGGTGTCAAAATGGTTGACATTTTTCGATTTACCTTGATCGCCTTAGTAGAAATCGATTACTCGATCATCAAGATCTGTAATAGTTAGTCTGCTTGCTAACAGCACAGCTAACACCGGCTCACCTATCATATATATAAGGTTGTGCCCATGGTAAAAAATGTTACTTATCACATCTCCAATAACATACTTAAATTTTATCCAAGTATAACGGGTAATCAATATCCATTTAAATATTCTTTCCTCTGGATGGAGAAAACACTACCAAATTTGACATTACTATTATCTATTATGACACATTTATACCTATAGTGACATTTTACCACTTACCTATTCTGATAAACTGAATATTCAAAGGTTTTTGCTTTGAAATTTAATTTTTCTTGAAAAAAAATGGTCCAAAAAAGGGTCGAGTTGATGACTCGCAGCCTTGTTTTAATCGGAAGCCCTTGAATAATATTTACGTATGCAGAAAAAGGCAAGTAAACTGCAGTTTAATTTTTTTATTTTAAAAAATTTGTAAAAAACATTATCAGTCATAATAGACGCGCTTAAAGTAATATTAGCCCAATTACGTTTTAAACTACATACATATAATTTACAAAAAAATTATGTGTCTCACCTTTATAAGCACACAATTGAAGTGAATCTTCTGAAAGAAATGTTAGGAATTGAGTTTTAACTTTTTTTTAAGCTTTTTTCCCTCAACTTTTGCCATTGGTTTAGACACTTTTTTATTTATTTTTTGCTTTTATTTTTCAATTTTTTTATACAGCAATTTTTTCTTTTCTTTTTGCCATCCCCGACCTCGTAGGTCAACTCCTTCGTCTTTTTATAATACTTATTTCGTTTTATAATACTTTTATTAACTTTCCGATTTTTTTTTATTTTTTTTTTAATTTTTTTCCCGTTTTTTCGAAAATGTTTGCATATCCCGGGGGTGGGATGTACCTAGTTCCCACCCTCCACTGATGACCACGTGAAGTGGGGCAATCGCTTGCCAGATTTTCGATCCGAGGCTCCGATGCAGAGATATCGGCAAAAACCGGGATTTTCCCAAAAATCCTCCCTTAAATTAGAGGCCCGATTCTCCCCATATGGCCAAAGGTAGCCCCTCATGAGGCTCACCTACCATAAAAATTTCGAGCCCGTAGCTCTTCTGGTTCTCCCAAAATTAATTATTTTAATTTTTCCTTCTCCTCCTCTCTTCTGGCCGAACGGGAGGGGGGGGGGGGGGTCAAGTTTTCATCCAGAATCCTCATTTTACCCCGGCTACATGTCCTAACAATTTCAGACCTCTAGCTATACTGGAACATGCTTCAGCTTCATTAATGTATTTTACTTTGATTTGCATTTTATTTGATTTTCATTTTTTCAGATTTACCCTCACTAAAGAAGTTTCACTTCAAAAAAACAAGTTTCTTTTATATTTTTTCGGGTTTTGCCATCTAAAATGTCTACTTAACTGTGAAATTTTAAAAGAAATTGCAAATTTAAATATACGCCTGTAAATAACTTTTGTCTAGATTTGACGACGTCACGCGTAAGCCGTCAGGCCTTTTTGTAGGAGGTATTGGTTAAACTCATTATTTAGAAGTTATTATTGAAAAGCAATACATAAAACGCTTCACCAGTGACCAATAGAAAACACTTTAAAGAACGAAAATCTTAATTACATCATCTGAAGTTTATTTGGTTTTTTATTTGCAGAGATCTAGAAAATTGATAAAAACAACAGTTGTAAGGTTTAAAGGTAAGTCTTCTAAACCCAAATTGAACAGACAATTTTTGAAATATAGCATACCTTTTTTCAATGGAAAATGGAGTGAGAAACCTCATGGCTATTGTGTATAAGATTTTGGCAAGATTAAGTGTTTCCTGTTGGTCACCAGGGCCGTAACTAGACCTGTTTTCTTAAAATTTATATTTAAACAAGAAAAAGTAACTAAAATAAAAATTCATTGTTCATTGTGATATAAATAATATCACCAAAAAAAAACTTAAAGTAACAGGTTCCCAATAAATAAACGTTATTAGCAGCAAAAGATTTAAGGAACAAAAACTACAAAAAGTACACTAAATTTAATAAAACAAAAATTAACGTGAAATACATTGCAAGCAGGAGCCTAAAGTATCATTTTTCTAGATTTTAACCCTGCAAATACGTCGATAATTTGATATCGATTTCTCGATTGAAAGTACTGCTACAATGGGCTCATTTTCGCATAGGAACGCTGTGACGTCAGCGTTGGCTAGTGGACATAAGACTATGACAGCTAGTGTTGTGTCTCGTTATTATTATACAGGTTTTGATAAATTCTGAATATTGATGTGATTGTGAAATAAGAAAGTTTAAAAAGTTCCCACAGTTTATAAAGGCAACAATACAGAATATTTATAGACTTTGATAATACTCTGACAATACCAAATAAATACACCCTACGATCTCATGCGCTACGTCACGTTTGAATTTCGATTATTCAAATGGTTATATTAGAAGAACGGAATATCCTACTGATATGAAATTTTCAGAATCACATTTTTATTATTAGTACTTTGCCTTACTGAAGTCAAAACCGATTTTGAAATTTTAGCAAATGAGCCCATTGTTAATTTTTCTTGCTAAAGGAACGCTCTCACGTAGCAGTGGTCAATGAGATGCTTACAAATATTCTTAAAGCCGCATGTATGTTAGGATAAATATTTTCAAGAGATAAATCTTCTTTGTAGAATATCTATAGGTCCTATTTCGATAAAATTATCAAGCAGTGGTTCCTCTTGGAAATAAAAACTTTCTATTTCTGCAGCAAACTCAAACGCATTCAAATCATCTGGATGTTTAATTGCCAAGTGTAGCTTTATTCTATAAACTTTTCAGGAGCTTAATTTTCAAATCTGCTTTGGAATCGAAAAGATGAGTCCCGTCTGCTTCTTCATAGGGCATTTTTGTGTTTTTTTTCCTTCTGGGTTGCTCTAGTACCGTATCAATACCTATTTCATAGGCCACTGTTTTATTTCACTCAAAAGTACTTCTAGTATTTGGGCACCTTTAGAAATGTAAACCTATTGCTTCCAGATCTGGGGTGCCGCACCTAAGTAAGTACACCCTAAAACTGCTGGATTCCATTCAGAAGAGCGCTGTGGGTCTCGTTGGCTTCTCAAAGTTTACTCGGGATCTGGATAGTCTGGAATACCGCAGATATGTGGCTGAGATCTTCCTATTTTATAAATTTTTTTCAATGCAGATGTTTCCAGGATTTGACCCGCCTCATCCCGCCTGTCAGACAGTTTCGACAGACGGCAAGAGCGCACCTGGTTCGTCGTACGACTGGAAACACCTAGAACATCGCTTTACAAAGACTCCTTTGACATTATATGCTAAACGTAACATTTTACCTCGAAATATGCCATAAAATCCGGCAGAAACTGTCTTTAATCCCCAAAAAAGATCCCCGATCGTGACTCAGTTCCCAGGTTTAAGCCGTTTTCAAACGGTCTTTCAGGTAATTAAATGTATAAATCTACATATTTTAACTTAAACGTCATCTCAAAATATTAGAAGACGTATTTTTTGAATTTCCCATAATGCATAAGCTGTTATTCACTCGTAAAATTGTCGAATTATTGGATATATTTTGAGATTTTTTTCCTAGTTTCAATCTAACCTCGGGTTTCTCGTATTTCCCGATCTCGCACGGAAAGTTATTATAGAACTTTTTTATACAGATATCACCAGTTTACGAGTCTGAGATTGATTTAGCTATGCGTTAGCCGGTACGCAATAGATTTTTCAAACTGAAAATCAAAAAAATCACCCGATCGTCACGATTTTTTCGCATGTTGTGCTCATATTTTTAATGTACGAATGTTTGGTAGCTGCAGATTATTCGGCTTTTCAGAATAAATGGCAAAAAACTTGAAGTCATCGAGCTTACCCTATATAAAAAGTATTATTATTTCCAAAGTATCTTCTAATATAGTTTTTTGCGTAGATTCGCGTCAAGTAAATCGGATTTAAAAACAAATTGAGAAAAAAAAAACAAAAACTTTAACCTTTTGTGATTTAGAAGTCATTCAAGTCCATTTTCTCTGAAAAGTCCATTCTCTCTAAACAGAGATACATTTAGAGAATTTTCTCATAGAAATTCCCTATGGAACTGTCCTCTCATTTTTTTTTCTCGCGGCTTTCTCGGCGCCAGAACGACACAAAATGACACCTTATTGTATTTGGTAATGTATAAAAATGCTACGGGGTTCGTCGATTATTGACGCTAAAGGATCTTGTACAGGGTGGCCCGTTTAAGAGGGGCCTATACCTTATCTCGAAAAGTACGGGGGTTGGAAAAAAAAATTAAATACAAAAGTTATTCCTAATAAAATGATCTTTATTTTTTTTTGTATTGTTTTAATCGTCACTTTTTTATATACAGGATGGTCAAAGAAAGTTACACTTTTTGAAATGAAACACCCTATATTTTATTACATTTTTGGGTTCTACTTAAAATTCTAAGCATATTTGTTGTAGGATGTTATACCTCTAGAGTTAGTAGTTTCACAGCTATAAACAGTTGAAAATCGGTACTTTGGCTACTTTTCACTTTGGTAGCGGGAAGACCATTAAAGATGGAGTAAAATGAATTCCACATTCCTATCTTAACTTTCCAAGAGCTATCTGATGGTGCTAACTGATGGTACCTACAGAGGTACCAGATTTGGTACCCATGGTACCACCTGCCAATTAGTACCGTCAAATAGCTCTTGAAAAGTTAAGATAGGAATGTGAAATTAATTTTACTCCATCTCTAATGGTCTACTTGCTACCAAGGTGAAAAGTAGTCAAAGTACCGATTTTCAACTGTTTATATCTGTGAAACTACTAACTCTAGAGGTATAACATTATACATCAAATATGCTTGGAATTTTAAGTAGAATCCAAAAATGTAATAAAATATAGGGTGTTTCATTTAAAAAAGTGTAACTTTCTTTGACCATCCTGTATATAAAAAAGTGACGATTAAAACAATACAAAAAAAATTAAGATCATTTTACTAGGAACAACTTTTGTATTTAATTTTTTTTTCCAACCCCCGTAGTTTTCGAGATAAGGTATAGGCCCCTCTTAAACGGGCCACCCTGTACATAGAGAATACTGATAGCATATAGTCGTAAAGAAGGTGAAACTGAAAGCATTTAAAAGTCGTTCGTTGTGTCCAAAAATAAAGATTTATCGTGATATAACTGCATATTCCAAAATTGCATTTCTTAACCACCTTCCAAAATTACTCGGTATTCATTGCCTATATTATTATTTTTAATACTTTAAATTTAAAGCTTACAAACGTTGTACTACTTGCTACTGCAGAAATCACATATACACAGATACTCTTCTGAATCATGGTAATACCCCAATCTGGCTAAATATACATAGTGTACATTTTGCGGTTTATTCTTGGAATATTCGCAATAATATCAGTTTTAATTGACATGCTAATATGCAACATAGGAAAATAGAGACAAATATAGGCTTTTTACAATACTCGGAATAACCGAACTGTAAAAGTTATAGAATTATTAGTATATAAAATAAAAATACGTTGTTTTATTAGCAACAAAAGGTAAGAAAATTAACTGCAGTATTCGAAAATAACACCCACACAAATAATTGTGGTAGCCGTCAAGCCATTATTTCAAATTTTATTGCAAAAACTATAAAATGGCATCTCCAGCATCACACGCCAAGGAAAATTAAAGTTGAATCAGAATTTTCGTGGGGTTATTCTCCGGCATTGCATATTATATAAAAGCAATTTTACTTTATCGATCTTTATTAAGTTGTAAGTTCGTCCATAAAAATGCATGCACTTACTTACTAATTGAGTCTATTGTCCTATTATTTATTAATTGAGGAAGTTATAGGTTAGCTTACGACATATACAGGGTGTCCTTTTTAAGTGATACCAATATTGTTATCTTCGAAACGGTCTCGTAGACCGTTTAAATTAGAGAAAAATTGCCATATTTTCCTGATTGGTTATATGCAAGACGGTGTTACAAATAGTTTTTAGTTTCGGAGATATTGAGGGATATCATAAACATCCCCAAATAACATTTGAGGCCTTATAAGAAAAATGTGCAATTCTTATTGCCTCTAATCGTGTTTGGTTTTCTCATAAACAAAATGAGAAAACTTAGTAACCCAAGCTAACCCAACCTAAGCCAAATATACAATCACATGGTTTGAGTTACTACTTGAATTTTAAACTAAATTGAAATGTAATAATAAATAAAATGTTTAAATATAAATTAAGTCAATTAATATTAACTGTAGTTAATAATGCTGTGTGCATGGACTAAACGTACTAAATGAAACACATTTGTATCCCATGCAAAACTTCTAATCTAGAAAAGGACTATTCTAATAAAAGCATAACAGAGCCCTTTCGGCCTGTCATCAGTGTTACCTGCAAAGCAAGTAAAAGAACCTCCCCATGTCTCCTGTTAATATAGTTAACTATCTCACATAATAAAGTACCTCCTTTTCATCCAATTTTTAAGCTTAACACTAAAATGTATAAAAAATCATTAAAAAATCTAAAATTACCGCCAATTTAATTTACATACTACCCATTACATCTTTCTAGTTTGCATTACAATCAATTTCTATCGTAATTTATTCAAAAATTATCATTTCCTTCAGAATCTGTATGACGGGACCAGGGTCTGAGTCAGCTTTGCCCATTTCCGCCATTCTAAATATTAATACCATAAATGTTTTTTCTGTTGTAAAACATCAATTAAACAAAGAAAAAGGGAGACCGGTTTTGTGGATTGTGATGTCTGCTATTAATATAGTTTACTCTTTCACCTAATTAATCACTTTTTCTTTTTTATTTTGTAGACTTAACACTAAGATTTAAAAATACTGCTAATTCTTGGTAGGTCATTTCCTGTGTCATCTGTTTACTTGTCAAATAACGACACCTTTGGTGTTTAACCCCAAAAACGTTGTTCAGCGCTGGTTTTTCTTTAAAAAAAGAATTATGTGAACCTTTTTCCAAAAATGTAATTTTGTGAAATTTGAGTATGACCATTGTCAATTGATGTTGTTTATTCTCTGCGTCGATATATTGTTCGTACTAGTAGGGGAAGAACCTATTTCCTTTTATACCCACACTACAAAAATCACCCTTCATAATTCACACATTTAATTTAATTACTTTCAAAAATAGTTCAATATATTATTCCTGAAAACAATTACTAGCATTCCGTTAAAGGGGGTTCTTTTACTTGCTTTGCAGTTAACACTGATGATGGCTAAGGTCGAAACCGCTCTCTTACGCCTTTATAAGAAGAAGATTAAAAGTTTTACGTGGAATACAAAAAGTGTTTCATTTAGAATTAATATTAAGGTCGTCGGAAGATAGGAAGATGGTATGAAAAATAGCAATTTCCATTTATTTCAGTAGAAGAATCATCGTGCACGGCTTGGGTTGTAAGAAGGAGGCAGTTTTTATTAACGACTTTACTCAAAATCCTATTTTCTGTAAATGACTTACAAATCTTGAAACCATTTAACTTAATTTGAGGTTTGGGTACAGGATAGTCGAAAATTATCGATTTTTTGCTTGAAAAGCAGATTATACAGCTTGTGTAGAATTTTAGCTAATAAATGGGATTTTTTTTATTCGATTTGCCTGAAAAAGTAATTTTTTTTTTAAAGGATTTTGCTTTGTACCAAATGCAAAATGTTGGATTTAAAAGTAAACTAGTAATACAGGGTGTTCTATATTTAACTTTTATGAATAAGCTTTTATTCAAATTTTGGTATGGCGCCATAGGGTAAACACAACAGAGTTTCGCAACTTTGAAAAAGGAAAAATGGGAAAGCTAAAAATGGAAAGCGCTTGAGAAATAAACAAAGTTAAAAACTTTTTTGTTTGCAGCATGCCAATAATTAGGAAGATTTCTTTAGGTTACAAAATGTTTTATATAGAAAAAAAATTTATACATTTTTTCCGTTGAAAGCGCTTGAGAAACAAATAAAGTTAAAAACTGTTAAGTAATAAAAAGCTTTTATTAATACAAAAAACAAAAATAATTTAATTTATATAAACCCATAATTAAAACATTCATAAAATTATTTGCAGTTTTAAAATAAAAAAGCAATTTAAATAGGGACCTACCAATGAAGTATAATTGGAACCTACACTCTCTAATGGTAGTCGTTAATTTGTTGGACGATCTAAATTACTTAAGTCAATAAATAGATGTCCAGTAAAGTAGAATCATATAATAAATGCCAAGAATACTAGTGAGCTAGTATTTACTTCTATCACATGTATTGTACTACATGCGACTTTTTTAAATTCTACTCTGTAAGAATCTTCGAATGCCACACTTTAATTCATATTTTGATATATGAATTGATAGGGCCGCTCTAAACGAATCTATTGCCAATTGCGGAACTGCGTTGTGTTTTTTGAATTTTTTTTAGAATTGGTTTACATCAATTATCGACCAAGTTTCCTCATATTTTTAAAATAATCTTCATATTGCAAAAAATTGCAAGTTATAAATTCATATATTTATATCAAATATTATTTCGTTGATCTTAAAAAAAAAATAATGCTAAATTTTATTCTATTGCATGAAGAACACCTTCCGCATTTAGTAGCATTTTTTGAGCTTTTCGAGAGAACGCACCATAGGACGAATAAATGTCAATAGTGAACGTTTGAATAACATACACATTTTCTGCTTGATATCGATAATCTTCAATGCCCTTTCCAGGAAGGTCACTCCGAGATCTAAACCAAATATGAACGTGGTCTGTTTATTTCGATGACCTACTGTTCTAGTAAAAATCATATCAGAAATTTAGGTAATATCTTTGATATATGGGGTTATAAGATATAGTGGAAGCATATATAAATTCACACATTTACAAACTATAGGCGACCAAATTACTTCATTGTTCTTTTTTCTGCTGAGTCCAATAGTGGAACCACCAACTCTCTGCTACTCACCTTATTGAGAAAGGTAAACCCTTATTCCCGAAAAAAATTGGTATTCGTCTCCTCCATAAACATTATAGATATATCAAACTACATTTTTTTTTAATACAATAACTGTCAATTTTTTTTTGCATTTGCCAACCCTTTTATTATGCAGATTTTTGAACCCAATCTCTTCGAAACTAACAGACAAAATACATCAGAGGTCACATTTTTTTGGCGATTTCTGTAGATTAAATTGCTAGGGTTTTTATACATTCGAGCTTTATCTAGTATAGACAGATTTGTCGTCACAAATGGTCAAGGGTTCTGCCTGCTGTCGATAGACCATATAGTAGCCTAATTCTGACCTATCTTCATCATGGAATTGCATCTAAAGAGCCTAAAAGGACCTTCTATCACAGCTTATAGTAGTACAAACTGTGCCCTAAAAACCCTGAAAATGCAATCAATTAATTGCCAGGCAATCTGCAATACCAAGGGGTAATAGACGAAGGGAGTAAGGATGAAGGCCTGCCCAAATGTCAATCTCACCTGCACGAGTGGTAGCTGCTTTCATCAGTTACCCAGTACTCCCTCCTAGACACAGCGGTATAACTGTTCAACCGAGGATAGAGGAAATGCAATTTCTCATATCATCCCTCTACCAACCCGCAATGGCCAGCGTGGTAGAGTACAGGCTAAAAAAACCCGTAAAGAATACATGGATATTCAATGTATATAAAGGCCCTTAGTCCCCGGCAGCTCAATGGTCCCTCATTATGGTAGCAATCAGACAAGACTGAGAGTAAAGTGTGCGAAGAATCACCGGGATAGATCCGGCTACCATGGAAAAACGACAATGCATATCGCCACCTATAATATAAGAACACTATCATCCGACCAAAAAATACACGAGCTGGAAGAAGAATAAAACACATCAAATGGGATGTCTTAGGAATAAGTGAAGTACGACGTAAGGAAGTAGGTTTCTTCAGTAATAAAACACATAAGAACAACGTAATTAAAATCCAAAGTATCCCACAAGAGTCATATACCTAATACTAGAAATCGATAAGAGAAACAAAGTGAAAATTAACCAAGCGTATGCCCCAACATCAGCAACAATGACGATGAAGTCGAAAGCTTTTACGAAGATATCTCTAAAGCAATACAACAAGATCAGGAAAATATACAATCCTCCTAGGTGATTTTAATCCCAAATTAGGTCGTAGACTTGATGATAGCGAAACTGCTCTTGGTCCTCATGGGTATGGAGAAAGAAACAATAGAGCAGCCATGCTTTTGAACTTCATGTTGCATCATAAATTGCAATGTATGAACACCTTTTTTAAAAATAATAAGAATGAGATCGACTTTGTAATATCGAACAGGAGATATACAGGGTGTAACAAAAGGTTGGGAATAAATTTAACAGTGAATTCCTTAGCAAAAAATAATATTTTTTTTCTTGTAAACTCTTGCTCTACGGATTTTCGTTTTTAAGTTACAGGGTGTTAAAACAATTCAAAAAATTTTGTATCTGCATAATAACTTTCTGTATAAGATAATGAAACGAAATTTTAGGCAGAACTTAAGTTTGTAATGTCCTAATCACAGTAAAAAAAATGACTTTTACCTTACTCAGTAGCGTGCGTACGGATATTACCGTGGTCAAAAAATGGTACGCCACTGAAAAAAATATTTTTTTCTCCGTTTTTCTAAATTGGCTTTTTATTTTAATCAAAATTTGCCTCTTGCATTTTCTTCATAACCCTTGTCATTTTCCCATGATTAAACATTTTGTAAATACTTACCATTCCAATGCATACACGGGAAAATCAAGAAAGCAAAAAGTTTATCGAGTGTGACTTGCCCATGATGTTTTTATACAAAACGTCATTGTCAGTTAAGAGATTCATTTTCCATTTCGCGTTTTTTATTAGTGATAAAACGGACTAATCAGTTGAAGAATTAGCAGATTTGCATTTTATTTATGGCCTTGCAAACGGGATTACAGTATCAGCTGTGCGTCTGTATGCTGAACGTTTTCCGGTTCGACGCATTCCGAATAGGAAGACGTTTTCTAGAATTCACGCCCGTTTACGTGAAACTGGTTCGTTAAAGCCTTGCACCTCCAGCGGAAGACCTCAAAACGTAAGGACACTGCAGCTCGAGGAACGAATCCTTCAGACTGTCGAGGCAAATCCTGATTCTAGAACAAGAAGAATTGGAAGAATGGAGAGAGTAAGCCATATGACTATTTAACGAATCCTACATGATAATTTGTTGTACCCGTACCATCTGCAGAGAGTACAGGCGCTTTCTGCCGAGGATTATGCTCCACGTCTTAGATTTTATACCTGGTTTTTAAATAAGGGCAATCAGAATTTTGCATTTCGTTCATCCGTTTTATTTACTGACGAAGCTGGATTTACGAGGAATGGTATAGTTAAATTCCATAATAGTCACATATGGGCTGATGAAAATTCGCATGGAATAATAGAATCCCGGCACCAGAAACGATTTTCTATTAACGTTTGGGCAGGAATAATTGACGATTTTTTGATTGGTCCTATAGTACACTACCAAATCGATCGGACGGCTTGTCATATCTAGATTTTCTTCAAAATAAGTTGCAGTCTATATTGGAAGAAGTCCCACTTAAAACACGTCAGCGGATATGGTTTATGCATGACGGGGCTCCAGCACACTTCAGACGAGAAGTGAGAGCATACCTCAATGAAACGTTCCGTAATAAATGGATAGGTCGAGGAGGGCCAACAACATGGCCGCCTCGTTTTCCCGACCTTAATCCTTTGGATTATTATTTATGGGGGCACTTAAAAAACATAGTTTATTCCGTTGCCATTCCTGACGTGCAGACTCTTCGTCAAAGGGTAGAAATGGGGTGTCGGCAAATTAGAGAGATGCCTGGTATTTTTGGACGAGTAAGAGAATCCATGAGGAAACGCATTGAAACATGTATTGTAGCTAGGGGACAATATTTCCAGCATTTTTCGTGATATTCTTTTTGTTTAATTTTTTATTTATTATTTTTAATTGTTAGTAATTACTTTAAGTTTGTAAGTTAATAGTACTTTTAATATTGTTAATTTTCTTTAAAATAAAAAGCCAATTTAGAAAAACGAAGAAATTTTTTTTTTCCAGGGGCATAACAATTTTTTTTTAAAAAAAGCCACGGTAATATTCGTACGCACGCCACTGAGTAAGGTATAAAGCCAATTTTTTTTACTGTTATTAGGACATTACAAACTTAAGTTCTGCCTAAAATTTCGTTTACAGTTAGAAAGTTATAACGCAGAAACGAAATTTTTTGAAATGTTTTAACACCCTGTAACTTAAAAACGAAAATCCGTAGAGCAAATGTTTATAAGAAAAAAAAATATTGTTTTTGCCAAGGAATTCACTGTTAAATTTATTCCCAAACTTTTTGTTACACCCTATATAATACAAGATGTCACCGTACTAAACAAATTTTCTGTTGATAGTGATCACCGTCTAGTACGAACATGAATTGTTAGCAACGTAAGAAAAGAACGAAGAAAGATGATAAATACAACTCGAAAGCTTATCCCGAAAGATATTAAAAATGTAAATGCCTATAAGGAAATGGTTACGACTAGCCTACAACATCTTAAAAACATTAATGAAGACCAAATAAATATTGACGACTTAAATGAACAAATTAACCATACGATACAAGATGCAAGACAAAAAAAGCTGCTTTAAAATTAGGAAAAAAGAACAGAAATTGAGTTTGAACACATTAAATATGATGAAATCAAGAAGAGAAATGCTATACAAACATACAACAAACTCCACCCTCTTATCACAGTTAAATAAAGATATATCTAAAGCTATCAGAAAAGATATCAGGACATATAACACAATACAGGTGGCAAAATCAATAGAAGATATTAAGAGCATGAAAGTGCTCAAACGCAAACTTAACTTAGGGGGAAGGAATATTTGTAAGTTGGCGGACAAGCACGGGAACATTGTTTCGAGTAGGGACGAGTTGTATTCGGAGCTGTACTCAAACCAACTTGAACCTGCAAACCAACTGCCAATACCAAATTTCAAAATGTAGGATCGGAGGATATTCCAGACATAACCATCAGTGAGATCAAATCAGCCTTAAAAAATATGAAAAACAACAAATCGCCTGGTAATGATGACACCACAATTTAATGTATCAAAGAAGGAGGATTACACACCCTCTTAATGGACAAATGCTATCATTGTCATTATGCATAAGAAGGGCGACATTAAAGATCTGAGAAATTATCAACCGATCAGTTTGCTGTATACAAGCTGTTCATGGCAATAATCACAAAAAGGCTAACCAACAAACTCGACAGATATCAACCCTGTGAGCAGGCTGGTTTTCGGTCTGGCTACGGCACAAACGATCACCTATAAGTGATAAAATCCCCAATAGAAAAATGTGTAGAATACAACAGACCACTAGTACTGATCTTTGTAGATTATGAAAAGGCGTTCGATACTGTGGACCAGTACAAGCTATTACTGGCTCTAGCGGACTGTCATGTCGTATCTGATCATCGTTATATAACACTCATAAAAAACATTTATGACACTGCCACAGTCCATGTTAGACTACATGCCGATACCGACAAATTTAATATAAATCGTGGAATTCAACAGGGCGATACAACTTCCCCTAAATTATTTGCTACATTGCTACAGTATATGTGCAAACGGATAGATTGTGATAATATGGGTATTAATGTCAATGGCCCCCTTAAATTCGCCGATGATATAGTTTTAATTTCAGACCGCACTGAGAAAGCCAGAACATCTTTTGAAAGACTTTACCAAGCATCAGGTCAAATTGGGCTAAAAATCAACATATCAAAGACCCAATTTGTGACTAATCTAGTAGTATCTAAAAACATACCTTTAGGTGACACTGAAATACAGCAAGGGATGTCCTATAAATACTTAGGTCATGAAATTCGCACAGGTCGAGATAACCAGACCTGTGAAATTTTCAGGAGATTAGGCTTGGCATGGGCAGCATTTGGCAATCTCAGAGATTCATTTAGGTCTGATCTTCCTATATGTCTGAAGCATAAGCTTTATAAACAATGTGTCCTGCCTGTCATGACGTACGGAGCCGAAACCCTAACACTAACCAAAAAGCCTATTAATAAAATAAGAACAACACAAGCAGCAATGGAAAGATCAAGGCTGGGAATTTCGCTTAGAGATAGGATACCTAATAGAGAAATACAGCGTAGATGAACGTAAGATGAACGATGGACTAAAAAGATTATCGAGTGGAGGCCAAGACAGGATGCATATCGAAGCAGAGGGCGACCCCAACAAGATGGACGGATGACATGAAGAGAATCAGGACGAACTGGATGCAAGCTGCACCGAATAGGGAAGAGTGGCAAAATTTATGGGAGGCCTATGTTCAGCAGTGGACGTTGCAATAGGCTTATTGATGATAATGATGAATCCGCAATAGTGTAGTATTTACCTATCCCCCAAATAATTTAAACTAATGGTAGAAATGATCGAATTTGAAGGTTTAATACTTTCCTATTTCATTAATAATTTAAAACGTAAGCATCATCTCTAGTCCCTTAAGAGGTATTTTATAAATGCTTAATAAAGTTCTGAGTGAGAGTTTTCAATACAATATTTAAAAAGGTTTATTTGATTGAAACGATTTTTGAAATTTATTTAATACATATTTAGAAAAATATATAATCATCCACATTATAGAGATTAAAATAAATGGTTGATATAGAAGACGAATATTATTATAATACGTATCTAAAATATAAATATTATTGTAATATAATTAGGTATAGAAAATACCCCTTTATTTTCCTTTTTTTTTATTCTAACAAGTTTTACATAATATTAATTTTTGATTTTTTTTGCGCAACGCCAGCTGATTTAAGTGATTTCCCACATAATTCGGTATTTAGTAGTCTAAAAAGAATAAATCGGTATTTTAGGAAAATCTCTATTACTTTCCTAATGATGAGTACTTGACGTAACGCCTGAAAAAGGAATTGTCCTTTTGCTTGTCGCATGCCGATGCCGGTTGGCATGGTTCGATTTTTCTTGTGTGGAATCAGATGTTCTTTAATATTTGTTATAATTTATGTCAATGTCAGGCAAGCCCTCTAAAATGAATTCTTGATTTCCTTAGCTGGAAATCCAGATATCACTATTAATTTCATGTAATACTTCGAAAATAAATTATTGATTTGTCTGATGGCTTTGCACAGAATCCTGGTTTATTTTCCAAAAATGATTAGTAATTGTTGTCATTGATTGATTAAAAATTCTTGAAATATCTGTTTTAATGAGTTGTATTTCGTGTAATTAATCCAACAGAAATTATTGATTTCCGTGGTAGCTTGTCCAAAGTTCTAATTTTTAATAAATATATTTTTTTAGAACTAAATATATACTTATTTAAGAAAGTTAGAAAAACATTAACGACAAAAATAATCATTTAAAGTTATACAAATATTATAATTTATAATATTATGGTTTTTTAACAACGTGGAAGCAGACCAGACTGGTGTTAGGTAAATCATCAGCGTAAGTTTTTATCGGCACTGATGTAGCTTCCTCGATTTTTCTGATTTTGTTACGATGAATACCTTTTAATGCACTTTGCAGTGAACAATTATTTTTATCTAATTTTTATCTTCAATCCCACTTTTTGCTAAATTTAATACAGCTGCCTCTTAACGAATGGTTTGTTATTTTTTCCTTGGTGTCAAGTCCTACCGTCACTGCTTGCTTATCTATCCATTTCGATATTTCATTTCTTCCAACAGGACAATTTTTAATCCATCGTATGCGATTAACATTCCAACAGGAATTGCTAGTAAGGAAAAGTCAGGTATTTTGAATATTTTCGCGTTTCTCCAAAAGTTTAAATTACAATCTAATAGGACATAGGACAATAGTTGCTGTTGGTTGTATTTGCAACAGGTCATTTAGATGAAGCGCATTATTTAGATCCACTTGGAGTAAGTTCACTGAATATTGGGTTATATTCAATGCGTCTGGTTTTTCGACTACTGTCATAATTTGTCCAACCTTCCAGGCTAGTTCATAGGATAGCACAAAAAATACATTTCTCTATAATTCCCCACAATCCCCACACTATCCATTAACATTTTCGGTCGTTGTATGAAGTTTCTCTTCTTTTATTTCCATATTCTTCTAGCTTACGCCTTTTGGCATTTCTAGCGTCTTCGGTTGCTTTAAATTCCAATTGATTTATTTTAATACGATATTCATAAAAAATGTTCCGTCACTAACTTTGCTATTAGATTCCTTCCCGCCTTGAAGGTATACTCTTTCTGCTCTTGTTTTTTTCGTATTCCATACACTTTTCATTCTTGGTGGTATTTTCTGGATATCTGCGTGCCAGTTTGTTATTGATTTTTTTCTTCAGAAGCCACCACAAAACGCGGCATTTTGGCGATATAATTTTACCGATTTTGACAGTTTGTTGTAAATAGTAAATCGAGTTTCTATGGATCCGATCTGGTAATTAGAAGGAAATTACACACTTGTTATGGCGATTTTTATAAATGGGGAAATATTCACTTATAATATAACAAGTGCAATAAAAATTATCGGTAAGTCTAGAAAAATCTGCTTGAACGTAATTTGAGCCATTGCTTGCTCTAAATTGCATGAATGCTGATCCTGATGATACTGGTTTTATTTTGTTCATAAAATTACAATGTTTAAAATCGTCACACAAGAAAAGGTAAGGTTTATAAAATTCAGAACATAATAGAAACGTCTACTGTTTCCCGTATCACATCGGAGGGCTTCAGAGTTGCGCGCGCATTACATTGTTGACTAACACTGTATCTTTAGGGTCTAGTGAATTGCTGTCAACTGGTCCATAGTTCAGTGGTTGGATGCTGAGTCTGCGATATGGCGGCCTGGTTTCAGTGGCAAGACATGTTTTTATTTATTTTTAATATTATGTGTAAAAAGTATTTTCTGAATTTTGGGCATTTGGGCGCCTCCGTAGCGAGCGAGGCGGGCGGAGGGCAATGCGTGAAGTGTAATATTAGACATTTTTGTCAACAATGTGATGCGCGCGCAACTCTGAAGCCCTCTTATGTAATACGGGTAACGTCTTGTCATAATAGATCAACATAGTCAATACAGTATGCATAAATAAACCGAAGACGAAATCCAAATCTCCATTGTAGCCAACTAAACCAACCCTAATGTCCCATTTAAATTACTAACATTTGCATTTAAAAACTCTCATAGGACCTCATCTCTCATCAACCCTCAGAAGGCTTTTGTTAATTCCAAATTCCTAACAACACCAGGGAGCTTATTAAAAAAGTTCAGACCACAGTAGTTGGTGCTGATGCACGATTTATTCAATCTTAAGAAATTTAAGTTACAATTATTTTTATTTCTTGTACTTTGATAATGGTGCTCTACAATAAATTGTAATTGTTAGTGTTTATTTTTACATAATGCATACATGCGAAGACATACATAGATGGCAAAGTTAAGATATTAAGTCCTGCAAAAGCTTGACTGACATCCACCCTATAGTGTAAGTCCGCAACAATTCTGACAGCCCTCCTCTGGAGCGCAAATATGCTCCCCGCACTATGGCCCCAAACAAGTATAGCATAAGAGCAGTCTGAATGAAAAAGAGCATGATGGCTATTAAAATTACATTTTGTTCAACCAGAGATTTTAGGTTTCTCAGGTCATAGACAGCTGTGAACAGCTTCTTTGCCATGCTGGTTATATGCGCATCAAAAACCAAAGTTTTGTCAAGATGCACTCTCAAGAGTCTAACAGAGTCTGTCTGGGAGCTTTCACTCAAAAGTATATCCTCATTTTATTCCTCAAGGGTAAATATAATATTTTCAGTCTTATCTGTATTCAGAGTTAACTTATTTGTATTGAACCATCTCTCGATACCCAACACAGCTACAGCTTTCCTCATTTGTTCAATAAGTACATTTAAATTGTTGCTTTTTAATAGTGCCGTTGTATCATCGCCGAAGACAATCAGTCTAGCATCGGGAGATGTCTCAATATCACTTATATACATCAGAAATAAAAGTGGGCCCAAAATGGATGCCTGCGTTACTCCATGCCCTAAATTCAGAGCGGCAGACAGCCTACCCTCGGAGAAGGTGCGCTGAGTCCCTTCTGTCAAGTATCTACAAACAAGCGTGATGGCTTGCCCATGAAGCCCATAATGACTCAGCTTCAGCAGGAGAATCTGATGGCTTACAAAATCAAATGCCTTTGGTAGGTAATATAGAATAGCCCCTATGTATTCACCATCCTCAAAGCCAATATACTCCAACATTGAAAAGATAACAGAAATTGTTGATTTTGGTTTACGGAGCAAATACTGAACTGATGTTAATATATTGTTGCTTTCAAAATATTCACATAGCTGCTACTTTAGCAAGTGTTCAACCACCTTTGACAAAACAGGCACTAATATTATAAGGCGACAAAATTTATATCTCCAGCATCTCCCCTATATAATAAACCGGAGTTACTCTGGACTTTTTAAACAGTCCAGGATAAACTGCCCCATTCATTCAGCTGTTTATTAAATTTTACAGTGGTATAATTACAGTATTTTTCAGTCGGTAAAAAAAAATTCCATCTAAATATATAATTTATAGCATCCTTAACCTCAATAAATTACACCTCCGTGAACGAAATCTTACCCTCTAAAGGTACATAACTCTGAGTCAGGAGATAAGATTCAGGCCATGTACTTGATTGCGGTAAGTTTTTCAGATTTTTTTCTGCAACTCCCGCAAAAAAATAATTAAAGTTATCAGCTCTTATTTTGTTTGGTATTTTAATTTTTTTACATGTTTTTCTACTATCATTTATTATATCCCATGCAGCTCTAGCTTTACTATCTGCACAGTTTATAAAATTTGAGTTGGTCTTTTTTGTTTTATTTGTTACCGCCTTGTCTGTATTTTATCAGCAATTTCAGGTAGTTTAGTGATATTATATAGACCACTTAGAAACCTAGAAGTTCTCTCATTTTACCCGACCTTTGATCATACCACCTTATACATTTCTTTTATAATATTTTTTAATTGGAAAACACAAATTATAATTATCACAGAATATTTACATAAACTTATAACATTTTCCATTTGCGCTTAGGTTAGATTTTACAAAAGACCAGCCAGTATCATTTAATAAATCGTATAGAACAGAACAGTAATTGGTCGATTTTTTTACGTTTAAGTTTTCAATTCTAATTCCTACTGCTAAATGATCCGCTACTACAGTCTGAAAAATGCTAGTATCAAAATCCAAAATATTGTTAAAATTTACAAAAATATTGTCAAAACATGCATTTTGTCGGATATTTAAAAATATATGTTAGCTATTACAATATCAATACGATCCAGCTTCCTACCAGTATTTATATTAAAATTTACATTAAAATCATCTGTTACAATTATATGACCAAAATTTGTTTTTAAAATTTCCAACATCTCATTCATTTTACCCAGAAATACACTATATTGCTTGCTCTAAATTGCATTATTGCAGATACCCATAATGTTCATTGCAGGCGTTTTACTCGTGGGACAATTTCATGAACCAACCCCGTATATAGATGAAAGATTTGAAGCATTTTGCAAGAAAAAAAAAGTGGGTTCCGAACCACGCTGCAAATTATTTGGTTGTCTTAATGAAGGACTGGGTAGCTAATATAAGAAAAAGAAATGGTGATGAGTATAATAAGACCGTCATAAAAACCATGTAGAGTTGCTCGAAATGCGGCAAGAAAATTTTTAGAAAAGAAACCTGACAAGAGAGCGACTAGCGTAGCTGCATTTAAGCAGGAGCAGCTTTTAAAAATGGTGAAATTAGTGGATGAAAACCAACCGGAAGGCTTGCACAAGAAGTTTTATCATGTCGTTTCTTATGAGGTTGCTCAGCGCCATGGGAAAGGTGTAAATTATTTATCGGTTTTTTTTTTAAGGATGATGTATTAAACTGTGTCAAGTATAACCCTATCTTCTCAAAAACTGCTCAAGGTAGAGCTCGACATTTAACAGAGAGTAAATGGTTGGTTCAAAATAAAGTAAATCTAGATATTTCTCTTCTTAGGTGTTTTAAAAAACTTGTGTCTAAGCGAGGTCCTAACATTAAATCAGATAATTCTTTTTAACACCGAATAAAATTTGTCGATTGGTTGAAACAAAATTTCCGAATGGATAGCAAAATCGGCTGAAAATGCGGGTATGACGTCAAATAAAAACGTTAGGTAAACCAATCATTCGCACAGATCAGCAGCAGTATGCGAGTTTTCAAAAATGAGAGTGGATGCGTCACAAGTAGTAAAAATGACTGATCATGCGAATATAAGTTCCATCAAGTGCAATTAAATTAAGGGTTTCATAACTCACTTGTGACGAAAATGAGAGATTCTGGAACTTCAGTGGAAACACAGAATTATGCGTTCATCTTGAAGAATGTAGCGCTTAGTAACCTTCAACATCTTCAGACCTTCAGATTCAAAAAGGATGAGTTGTTAATATTAACAACAACGACGTATGTATGTATGGATTTCCTAGAATGTTAATAATAAGTAACATTGTTTTACATATTGAGGTTAATAAATAGCTGCGTTATTTTTTAAGTGAAAACTTCTTTAGCGCCGTTGGGAGTGATTTGAGACTCGAAGAAACGGAAAAAGCAACTCCAATAAAAAGATATAGATCTATAGTATGTAGCCTGGGGGAGAATGGGATAGACAGTTCGGGTCACATATTTTGAGGCGGGAAGATTAAATGTTATTTTCACTTAATGAGTAAATTTAAAATTGTAAAGAAACTCCTAGTTATTATGCATGCTAAACCACATAAGTATTAAATCCATATATTACATTTCCGAGTAAGTTCAGAGTTCAAGTATGAGTATGCGGCTTATCTTTTAAGAGGTAAATTAAAATAGCATTATTAGATTTAGGTACTACACAAATAATAATTTTTATTCCGATGACAATCGGCCTAAATACCTTCAAATACTTTTAAATAAAAATTCAATATTTACATAGTGTTTTTATTTATGACTGACACAAAAATTATCAGGGTAATTTTTGACGGTAAAATTGCCGCGGTAATGTTTGCAACGATAGCCATAACCACGGCAACAAACAATAACATACCAGTATTTAATTTATTGATTTTGACAGGTGAATGAAATTCTCAGTGCAATCATGCCAGAGTTCGGGTTAGTTTGGGTTAGAAGTTAGTTTGTATTGGTGATTCTTGAAAGTGCTTAGTTCTCTTATTACCTACTTTTATACACTAGAGGATTATTTACGCTGCACTGCAATAATTTGGAAATATCGTTCACAATCTATGAGTAAAGAAACTGTAATCGGGCATACAAAAACATTGAAATGGCCTTTTCTTTCCTTGTTTTTTCATTATTAGGTCATTGCAATATAAAAATCTGAGGTTGCTTTAAAATTTAAATTAGGTTTCACACAAAATGTCTAAATACTGCTTGGACTCTGTCAGCTTTTATTATAATAATATTTTTTACGTGCTTTTCTGGATAATGTGTTATCTTTTTCTTGTTTTCACAGTTGCGCAGACAAGTAAATATTCTAAAATTAGTAAAACATTATGATGAGATGAAAATTGAATACCGACACACTATTAATCGGTAATTAACATGAAAAACCTCTTCGGACAGATTTAGCTAAATCTAATAAAATTTATTTAACCATACAAAGTATTTTTAGGAGTCGGGGGGCATCCAGTAGGGAGAGAAGCATTTTGCCTTTGGTTAAAGTGAAATAAGAGATGCAATAACCTGTTATAGCGTATCTGACTTATGGCAGGAAAATGTTCAACATTCCCAAACATTTTTTGCATCGACCCCATCTTAAAAGCACTAGGTATATAAACTTAGCTTTAGGCAACATGTATAAAAAGTAGTTGGTAAAAAAGTCTCTGATGAAAATATATTTACTAAAATCTAAAATACTTAACACAGGTATTGTAACTATTATTATAAAACCATGTAACATATAAGACAATAAAGGCTGGTATATAACATATACCTAGGTATTAAGAATTTGGCATATTTCCAATTTTTAGTCTCTATGAATAATGTTTTGCAACCTCGTGTAATGTTTAGTAGAAAGTTTTCTAATCCATTTCAAATTAACAAAAAAGTAGCAGTGTTAAATTTTCAATTAACGTAATTGGAATAGGTAACTATTTCATTAATGCTTAATGCTAAGGGCAATTGACTTTCCATCATTCTTTTAAACTAGGATTTATAGTGATTTCTAGAAGAGCAGGGAAAGGCAGCTGAAAATTACTGTCGCCGTTCTTTTGTAATTAGATTAGTATGATTTAAATCATGTAAGCTTTGTCCTTATAAGGCAGCCCTTTCTTTCGGTTCGTCACTGGCACCTGTTTAGCTTTTGAAAGACACAGCTTGCAATGAAAGAAAAAAGGAACGTTTGCATTAGGAAGAAATATCTATTCAGTAAAGATTACCTCTAAGTATTATTAATTATTTCTAAAATATAGGCACATATAAATTAAAGTGTCAAAGCGCAGTATTCTTCATGTTATTCGGGCTATTTAAAAACCAATTTTAACTGGTAATAGTTGTTGTCTAAATCGTGTAGTTAGTCAATTACGAGTCCTTGACCAACAACGTAATGACACACGATATAATGAGATGTTTTTTTTTTAAGTATTAACTATCCGTTTCTTGACAAAATATAGTAGGTATATTAAAACAGAAATAGTAAAGAATTGCAAATTGAAATAAGCTCAATAACAATCTTAGTTTTATAAAAATCGCGCGAAGCATATCCGTACATAAAAGCTGCCAAGTATCGAGTTTTGTCTTTACATAATTCAGTACCTTATAAAGCCCCATATGCAGTGTTGAAGATTTAATATGGAATAAATTCTGAATAACTAACTTGGGTAATTTTTCGAACAATCGTTGTACACGTCAAATTATAGAATATGCCATGTGGGATTATCTTTCCACTTTTATTTGTTATATTTCCGGTAAACTTTAAACCTAACGAGCATGTTATAGACAGTCTTCCTCCTCCATCCTCTTATTAACTGTCTTCAAAAGACATGGTTTTACCATTATATTTTAAATTACTGTGATGTGCCTCAAATAGAAGAGGAACTTCAAACTTTTCAAAGAAAGTCCTTTCTTGATTTTTGATTTTTAATGTTCCATAACCAACTTCAGTCAAATTGGGTTTTTTTACCAGGAAATTTGTCTGAAATAGTCTTGATTTCTTCGATTAAATAAAATAAAATAAAATTTCCTACAAATTAATTTTTTTATGCCGTTCGGGCTCAAGTGCTAGTTGAAAATTAGCGTGTCTCCCCAAAACCCTCTTTGTACAACTCTAATTTATTGTTGAAGGTAGTCAATTAGTGAATTAATTCCAGTTCGCTGTACATTCCTGATCTAGACCGCATACGTAAATGTACAGGTAACTTTTTAAAAAATTACAAAATGCTCACGTTATATATTGAAGTCTGAAATTGTAGAAATTCAGTTGCAAATAAGTTGAAATTCCAACGAAAATTCTTAAAAATTATTACATATTATTATTGTTTTTATGGCAGTGACATACACAGTAAAGGGCGATCCTATGGCACTCGAGGAGCGGTGTGTGTGTGTGCGAAGATTCGATTGATACGGTTCTTGAATACCTGTAGGTTGTAATCGGGGGAAACATGCCTTGAGAGTGAGTTGCATAGCGATGCAGTGCGCCAGGCAAAGGAGTCCTTGTAAAGCGATAGGTGGTTCCAGTTGTATGGCGAATGGGTGCGCTCTTGCTAGGGGCGGGGATGAGGCGGCCCTAAGCCTGCGATCATCTGCCGTGAAAATATCTGTAAAACAGGGATATCTCGGCCACATTTCCTGCGGTGTTCCAGACTATCCAGATCCCTGTCAACTCTGGGTCGTCGACGAGACGCACAGTTTTCTTCTAGTGTGCTTTGGTGCGGCACCCCAGATGTGTGAGCAATATTCTAAGCACGGTCTTATTTGCGCTTTGTAGGGCAAGAGCAGCTGCTGCGGTTTATACAGTTTTTTGTTGCCAAATTGCGCATCAAGCTTCTGGGCGGCTGATTTTGCCAGGGTCATGCCAGGACATATTGCTGTTTACCGAGACACCCAGTAGTCGGACTGACGAGGATGGAGGAATGGTCGTATTGGCTTTTTTGGTAAACGTGGCGGCTTGGATTTTGCTGCATTGAACTGAACCAAATTTCTGTCGCCCTAAGTTTGAAGTTGCTCCAGATCTTGACTAATTGTTGTAATCTGCTCCTGTCTGCGGCAATAAATCTCAGTCGCTAGTAAAGATTTTTCTGATCTATTGGGAGATTAGGGTACTGTCATCTGTAAAACTGTAATCAGGATTATTGGTGTCGCTCAGCAGGTCATTAATATAGATGAGGAACAGAGTTGGTAAAAGTATTGCGCTTTGAGGCGCGCCTGCATTAATGGTGACTGTATCTGAGATGCGTCCATCAACTGCAACGTGTATTGATCGGTTCTTAAGGAAAGTGGTAACCCAGATGCAGAGAGAGGCTGGCAGTCCGAAGGACGGCAGTTTGTTGAGCAAACCTTCATTGTAAACTCTGTCGAATGCCTTTGAAAGATCGACCGCAGTCGCTCAAGACGTACCTGGTGTCTTTTGCGTATCTAGTTCTTTTAGGATTTTACGAACATGAACGGTGATGAAATTTAAGTTCTGCCATGGTAGTGTTGATGTTGTATATGGTGGGGAGAGTCTTGTAGTGAGGTATGTTTAAGGTAGAATGCGATGAAAACGTTTTGGCGAGCATGTTTGGTTTTTCCTTGGCCGTGATGCCGCGTTCGTCTGTCATTGTATTATATTACATATACATAATTATATATTATATTATGATATGAGCAAGGTCCTGGCTGAGATTCTTCGAAGGTGGCGGGTTCTTGCACGGGTTTGCATATACGAAATATGAATGATTACGAAATAGAGCATGAGATTAAAAATATCTTCTGCATGGTCTTCCTTCAGTCTGTGCTAGATCTCTTTCCTGGTTCGCTCTCTTTTTCGTCTATATCAATGCTGATTCCAGGGGCTCGACGTTATCTACAGGCACTCGCACGATCTGCAGATGGGGGAGCAATGATGACCTGTCTTCCTGCATCCACAATTGTGTCGGCAGCTTTTCTTACGTTTATAATAAATGCATGCACCGAAGTAAGTTGTCGGAATTGGCAGGAGAGCGCTCCTAGTTTTTTTTACCCTAAATCAGTCGGATCGGATCACTTTGTTACTCGGTGGGTATGGTTTGACCGAATAACCACTGCTAAACCTGAACGTAAACCCTCAGTGAAATGTTGTCGTGGAGCATTCTGTGGTGGTTAGTGGGGCAATATTGGTTTTACTTTTGTATATCATGATCGTACGCATTGCCTGAAGCCGTTCAGGCCAGTCCCATGCCATTTTCCATACAGAGCCATGCAAAAGACGTTTCCTGCTTCGGCAATCTCGTCCTGGTGTGCATGAGGGTCTTTGAAAACCACTGACTGGTTGTTACTCATTGTTTTTCTGTAGGCCGTTGGGGAATTTCAGTTGCCCTTGATTAAGCAAAGCAGAACTGGTGACACAACCACTCATGACACGCAAGAAAAATATATGATCATATATGGTTTGCTCATGAACCACAACTGCAGATTTTTTACGTTGCATGGTCACCACCCTTCCTCTTTCTGCCGAACTCAACAAAACGTTTTCAAAACTTATTCCCGCACCGTTGTCACCTTCTTTACATCATTATTCAACACTTCATCACATATAAAACACACGTTTGAAGCCATTTTTAACACTACGCCACCACGCGTAAATATAATTTTATTAAACTTTGATATCGTTGTACTGGCAGTGAGCAGTGAACAGATGATCGAGGTGTGTGTTTTTTTTTGTGACGGTAGAGAGAAATATCCCCGTGAACAATACAAAGGGCCTCAATATCATTACCACTTTCATTTAATATTAAAGTATCTGAGAGGATAAACTTATACTTATAGGCCCCTGCGGCAGCTCACATGCAGGCGCTTACTGCAAGCCTCCCTTCGCACCAACGCAAATAGTTCCTACGTAGGAGGTAAACCCTTCTGGATTTTTGCCCTAATTCATTACCATAATGGATGGAAATGGCACCGATGGCTTGTTTTTCAGGGACATAAAAGTGGAACAACATGGGAAAACGACACACTGAAAAACCCATTCCATTTTCAGTCAGGTCCCC
>MU182050.1:111032-150097 GCA_016904865.1 Pissodes strobi
GGAAAACGACACACTGAAAAACCCATTCCATTTTCAGTCAGGTCCCCAAGACTGAGAACGCACAGTGACGTAGTTGATGTTGGTTCCTCTATAAAGGAGCCGAATGGAGGGAGACAGGGCTTTTAAACCAGACTATAGGTGCTCATATAGTCATTTCGGGAGGCCGAAAGAGAGTAAATTAAATGAAAAGATGAACAAGACGGCATTATATTTTCATTTGCAATTTAAATACACTGTGATTTTGAAAATGTTCTTTTTTCGTACTAGAGGTAGCATAACAGTTGAAAATAGTCTACATTGTATTTAACTGAAAACTGGGAGGAATTCACTGAGTGACAGCTTTTAATAATAAATTAGGGTTCTGGAGTGGAAAAGTGGGGTTTTGCAGAGAAAAGTTAATAGTTTCCGAGTTATAAGTAAAAAAAAACAAAAAATTGTGCTGCGTCATCAAGTTTTATTAGCAAATCTCAGATTCGAACTCAGCACCCCAAAAAACATATATAATGAAACAAATCAAAACCACACAACTTTGTGGCTAGTGGCCCTTTTGAGCGCAAATTCACTATATTAAAATGTTTATTTTCTTTAGTAATATGAATACATTTTGAACCACCTTATTGTAATATTCCCCGGAAACGCTTAAAGTACGCAAGTTTAAGAACCACCAAACTTTTGAATTCTAGTTTTTTTCCAATTTTAACAGCTAATAACAAGATATCAGCCACACTAAATGGCAACATTGTGTTTTATGACAAAATTATAATTTTCGTTCATGATCGTTTCTGATATAGCCAAGGTATTAGCTAAATAAAATTATTCTATCAAAATTCCGCAAGCGAGTAATCACTGAATACATTCCAGTTTATTTTGTTCGTTATACTTTTTATTGATTATATAGTTATTGATATTAGAACAGAATGATTAGGAACCAATAAACATTTCACTTCTTAAAAAAAAAACAGGAAAACGTAGGATATATTTCATTTCGATGAGAAACGCAATTATTTCTTAAGTGGTATGTAAACATTTGTTTACTATTTGGAGTACCAGAGTTAATTATATTGAATGTGTAAAGCCAATAAATTTGTAGAGTTTCAATTGATTAAACGAGTATGGACATACTGGGTGTACGAAATTTATGTTTCTAGCCATAATATTTAAGCTAAAATTAAAGTTCTGTCTTTGTATATTCAAAGTGAATATTATATTATTTGAAATATTTTTCCAAACCTAATGATTGTCCTTCTGTTCTCTACACGTTGTATTAACTATTATAACGTATTCTATAAATATCTTCAGGAACTTCTAAAGATTACATTTGACATTTCTCACTCCAAATGGTGCCAAAAATGCTATTTTTAATTTTACTAATTGCACATTCGATAATTATTCGAGCGCATGAGTTTCCGCTTCTGTACCTGCATATAGGTGCATACAGTGTGTTCGGATTGGGTAAGATCTTGGAAACTATAAGATATAGAAAGGTGGTTATAGACCATTCAATTGTGACTTCAATGCCGTTTTGATGATGGGTCTATTTTTTTCGTTTTTGAGATATTTAAAAAAAATAAACATTTGCATTTGAGAAAAAGCGCTCTATTTTTTCTTATTTCGAGATATTTTTAAAATTTGTAAAAACATCATTAGCACAACTTTTTAAGGGCAACGTATCCCTTCATTCAGATTTTAATTTCGACGCTTCGGTTTTGAGATACCATACTCAACTTTGTTTCTTATAGTGGCCATTTTGTTTTTCAGCACATTTAAAAATATCTTTTATTTCTTTTAAAATGATGTATAATACTTTATAATGTCAAAAAACGACAAAGCTCGGTTTTAGCTAAGTTGGCAAAGACTGCGGAGGCACTTAGCTCTAAAAAACAATTACCAATTCATTTCCTAATAAGGAATTCTATTGGGAAAGTCAATGGTTCTATCCTTTATAAACTTATGTCCTGAAACATAGACGGAGATTCACTCATTCTGCATCGACTGAAATGCCTTTCAGGTGCTTTTGGTATTGACGACGCGACGTCGGATTCACATTAACTTATTTTGTAGTAATAATATCAAGCCGTAAACATTCTACCAGAAATAAGGGTTTGTGCTAAAAAAGGTATTTTTTTATTTAATTAATTTTCAAAACTAAACCTAATAATATTCAAAAAAACCAATATCATCGTTTCCAAATTGGCATGACCACAATCAGAAAACTAAATTAAACATAAGAATTTCTGAAAAACAATGTTCTTTACAATTAACATCAATCTACGACCAAACAGTGTCAAAAAATAATGAAAATCCAAATAGAGACTGGCGAAAACCTACATGAGTTGCAATTTAAAACCTAAACATTTTTTAAAGATTTTTTTAACAAAACGATAATAACTGCAAAGTGCATGACAAAAAAAAGTACCATAAAAAAAGAATTAACGCTACAAATCAAAATGTCGACCGTTTTTTTCAATGCATTTTTGACTATTCTTTAATACCGTTCTGGTAACGCGCTGAACAGTGATTAATATTTGATAGTACATCTCGCACACGTTGTTCAAGTATTTATACATTTTCAGGAAGTTCGAATTCAGAGATTTAATTTTTGCATGTCCCATAAATAAACGTTTAAGGGAGTAATGCCTGGAGACATGGCAGGTCAACGCACAGGTCCACTGATAGATATAAATCTTTCATCAAAAGTTTTTGCTAAAAATGTTTGCACCTCCCTATAATTGTGAGCGACACATCCATCTTGTTGAAACCATAAATTGTTAAACTCAATTGGTGGACCAACTTCTCTAATTGGTGGAACTATTTCAGTTTGTAGCATTGCAAGATACCTTTGCTCGTTCAGTGTCTGCTTGTAAATGAAAGGCCTAATTAATCGTTTTTTATGGCAGTGGCACACGCACTAAAGGAAGATCCTATGGTGATGGACGAGCGGTGTGTGCGAAGATGTTGATTGACACAGTTCTTGAATAGTTGTAGGTTGTAATTAGGGGGAAACAGATGTCCTGAGAGTGAGTTCAACAGTGATGCAGTGCGCCAGGCAAAGGAGTTGTTGTAAAGTGATGTTCTAGGTGTTTCCTGTTATACTACGAACTGGTGCTCTCCTGCCGTCTGTCGTGACTGTCTGACATGCGTTGCCAGGGGTGGAATGAGGAGGGTCAATTTTTGGGTACATCTGCCGTGAAAGTGTCTGTAAATCAGGGACATCTCGGCCACCTGTCTGCGGTGTTTCAGACCATTCAGATTCCGGATTAATTTCGGGTCGCCGACGAGATGCACAGCTCTCTTCTGAATGGACTTCAGCAGCTTTTGGATGTGGTTTGGTGCGACACCCTAGATGTGTGAGCAATATTCTAGGCGTGGTCTTATTTGCGCTTTGTAGAGCAAAAGCAACTGCTGCGGTGGTCATGCCAAGACATATTGCTGGTGACCGAGACACCCAGCAGTCCGATTGACGAGGATGAAGGAATGGACGATTCTGTCATAATGATGTCTGGGCCCGCCGTATTGGCCCTCTTGGTAAACTTGGCTGCTTGGGTCTTTGCTGCATTGAGCTGGACTAAATTTCTGTCGCCTAAGTTTAAACTTTCTCCAGGTCTTGTTTTTACCATAAATACCGCACCATGCGTTAAAGCCAAATCGAATTTGTAGCCATAGTTGTTCCTGTAATTGAGGATTGTCTACAACCTAGTGGTCGTGTTTGTTAAATACGCTACAATTGGTAAAATGTGTTTCGTCTGTTCATAAAAACATTTTTGAAAAATGGAGTTTTCTTGACATTTATTTCGATACCAAGGGCAAAATTGTTGCCTCCTCTGAATATCATCCTCATTAAGCCCTTGTACAAGCGTGGGTTTGTATGGGCGATAATGAGCTCCTTATGAAACGTCATGTATGGTTGACTTGGAATGTTAAGTTCTTCGTTTGCAACTCCTGTAGAAGATATAGGACTTTCGGCAAAATATTTTTGAATGTTTCTATTTCGATTTTTATTATTTTATTGATAATTTTTTGGTTGAGGTTTTTCAAAACTTCCATATGCAAGTAGGTTGCTGAGAAGTCCCAGGCTGATGTCTTTCCGGAAAATTCTTAAAATAATCGTTGGCGACAATATATTTTTTTGTATTTTGTCATAAAAATATATCATTATATATCATTTTAAAAAGAAACAAAGTTCTTTGTAAATGTGCTGAAAAAAAAATGGCCGCCATAAGAAAAAAATTGTTGATGATGGTATCTCAAAACCGAAACGTCGAAATTAAAATCTGAATGAAAGGATACGTTGCCCTAAAAAAGTTGTCTTCATAATGTCTTTACAGATTTTAAAAATGTTTCGAAATAAAAAAAAATGCAGCACTTTTTCGAGAATGCACATTTTTAGCTTTTTCAAGATATCTTAAAAACGAAAAAAAAAGAAGATAAGCCGTCATCAAAGCGGCATTGAATTCTCAATTGAATGGCCTAGAACCTGCCCTATTTAACCATCTTTCTCTCTCTTCATATCTTACAGCTTCCCAGATCAAAATACATTCCCTACCAATTATTGTATAATGAGTGGCCAAAAAATAAATAATAATAAAAACGTCGATGCTACAAAAATGCCATCATTTCACAAATATCTGATAAAGGACTATAAAGGTCTACTTCAAATGAAGATGCGTGGTTTATAGGGTAAGCCGAAATTCCAGTCTAGATGTCTTCCTAATTATTAGAGCGATTCATAGTCAAGACTATGACATGACGTTATAATAAAATAACAATGAACTTTTGATAATGCTAACACACGACAAAATATTTTCCTCCATATAAAAATGTTAAAACAAATAGAAACTTTATAATAAAAAATAGAGTCATTTTCGAAAAATTCAAGGGAAAATAGTTCGAATACATGAAACACACATTAGGAGCATCCTCATTACGCTACATAAGAAATATAGGCGGATTGGCGGTGGGGTAGTAAACACCATGTTCCAATAGTTTTTTGACAAAAAATAGTACCATGACGATGATTTAATAATTGAAGAATCACTGATGGTTAATTGATGTTATAAGATTTTGGGCAGATTATATTAGTGGTTATCTCGTTTTTGCTACTTTGGTTTCCTATTATTATTATGTTTATTTTTTTACATCGGGTATTCCTGTATTAAGAACCACTTAAATAAGTAAACCACTTAAAGATTTCCACTAACTTTATTTAAACATGACACGTGTTTCAACGGTAACGTCTTTTTCAAATGTGAATAGTTACACTAAAATATGTTAAAATTATATAGTTCCGCTGTTGCAGGTAAATTACAAAAAATAATCTTGACCCAGGCGCCTTATGAATAGCAAAGGAACAATTTAACAATTTCTAGGAAAGGTTCAATAACGTAGAAAACCCAAAATCAGTTTGTTCGTTCGTAACGACCGATGGATCTCCATCAAGTAAAGGATAATTCGATTAAATTCAGATTATATTCCTTTATTGTTTCCAGCCTCAGATGTGCCCATAGAATTATTTATCTGATCTAAAAGTGACAATGCAAGTCACGGCCAAGATATTCTTAACTATTTCTTTTTGCACTACGCTCCTGATTATTATTGAAAAATATGATACTAATTGATACTCTAAGCAGAAAGAATAGTTATTTTTGATACAAGTACCTAAAATGATGTTTTTCAGGACGAATCATTTCTGTTTCCGCATGAGGCGTTAGCCGAGTCTGGCATAGCAGATGAGTCCTGAAAAACTGCATTTAGGTACGTGTGACAAACACTATTTTTTGTCATACGCTCCCAAAATTTTGTTATACGTTTTTTGCAATTCTTCAGAACGCCTAAATTTGCAAATTTACCATAATTTTTGAAATCGTAACGTTCGACAACGTTAACTTTAGAAATTGATATCGTAGCAACTATTTGATAATTTTGTCATGCCATTCGAAAAGAAGAAGAAAAAAGAAGCATTTTACGGACTTTAATGAGTCCCTAAATAGCTATTTTTGGGAGCGTATGACAAAAAGATATTTAATAAGTAATATTCGGTAACTATCTCTAGTTTTATAATTTGCGTGTTGGATTGCTCTTATAGGAACAGCCATGACCTGTCTAAATAAGCTTTGGCATAAAACGTCAATATTTTCTGGCATATGGAGATGAAGACGACATTTTAGATATTCCAAAAAGAAGTAAGCAAAATGATTCAGAAATCACTTTAGTTGAAAACAATAACAACCTCTACTGGTCAAAGATTTAATGAGAAGACAATAACAACGTCTTATTGATCAGAAACTTAATGAGTCTGCAGTGTACCCGATTACTAAGGTGCGCATGTCCTTTCGATTGAGGTATACTTTTTGTGAATTGTTTATAGGTATTTCGTCACTGTTTTATAATATAGTTTTCCTAAGAGTTGTGTTGTGCTTTATTTATGGTTAGCTTAGTCTTAAGTACACTCAAAGTTTACACTGCACGTTAACTACCTGACCGATTCTACTGTGAAAATTATCTTTCCCAGAACTTTGACAAATTTATCGTAGATTCGACTTTTACTACTGTAGGTAAGCAAATGCACGAACATGTACTCTGCGAAACTCAGGTTCAGGTAGGGAATGAGGTTGCAGTTTAGAGCCCCACGAACATGTGCTCTGCAGGGAACTGGTTTAGGTGAGAAACAAAGTCTGCCGAACTGACGATTCGCTGGCGTATTTATATAATAAAATGTGCTGATCATTACACGTTTAAGGTATATAATCGCTTGCGTTGACTGTTAGCGTTGTTTATAATTTGTCTTTAATGTGTACATAATATTTTCCAAGTTCAAGTTCAAACTTAGGACAGGGTGATATTTACTTAGTAGTTTATGCATTTTAGTAGTTCACACGTTCCCTCTTCGACTAAACGATGGTCTCCACCGTTATCAAGACCGTTTTTTTAAAAAACGAAAGACCTGCATTCGAGAATACATCGTATTTTACATTATCTTACTATAACTATACATCAGTGGGCTTGTTGCTTTCTCTAGACTGATCCTTTGTAACTCCCTTTTCTAGCTTCCACTGCAGTCTATGTCTTAGCATGGTTTGGCATGCCCTTTAAACTGTTTAAGGGTATTATACTTTGTTTATAGAAATGAAATGTCTTTGCAACTATCCATATTATATGACTTTAATTATTTATTTGTATTATTGCTTTGCAATCCCATCGGGCTTTACTTTTATGATTTAATAATTATATTCTGATTGTTCTACTTAATGTAAATTAGTGACTTTAGGTTGGGAAACATATTGCTCAGCAAGTCTGAGCAATATGCTGTCGCCATATTTCTCGTAATACTGCTGACGGTTCTCCAGATAATGCTTCTAGAATTTCGTTTAATAGCTCAAAATATCTACCTTGCAGATGGTAAGTGGCCTACAAGAATAAAAGGGCTAATAACTTTATTTTGCCACAAGCCTTCCCATACTGTCGGTCTTGCTGCCTTACTTCTAGGTTTTGTCGCAGATTATCTATCGACCAGTAGTGTTCATTATGTTGATTAATGATGCCGCCCGTAAAAAAATGTACTCCTCATTTTATTTCAAATACCTGCTTCTTCATTAGGCTGATCCTAGTGCCAATTACAAAAAAGAAACCTTCTTTCAGCATCGCTAGGTCTAATTTCTGAGATATGAAGTCATTAGAGAAGGCTTTAACTGAAGCTCGAGTAGAATTATTAGTCTAAAATATAAGGTACAAAATGAATTAATTCCTTTATTTTACTTAATTATATTACACAACTTACGGCATCTTCTTCTGATTGTATGCGCCTTCTATATTTTTCTCTTGGTTTGGTGAAACTTCCTCCATAACTGGCAAAGTTACGATCCAGTCTTAAAAAGCATGAATAATGTGGCTATAGTCTCCTAGGATGTCCCTAATTCCTACTACGTGTTTCTAAACTTCTGTTACGTATATAATATATTCGTAACATATTTCGTTATTTTTCTAACAAAAGCGCAAAGCGATAATTTTCCGCACGCATAAAAGAATTAGACAAACGCCGCGAAGCGTAATTCGCATAAGTTTTAAGTGCGTTAAAGACACTCTGGGCACGGGTTAGCAACAATATTGCTTTCTACAAGCATCATATAATGACAAAAAGAAAAACAAAGGTAATTTTTTGAAATTTGTCTAATGAAGCCTGAAAGAACTACAACAAAAATTTTGCAAATTGATGAAAAGTCTATACAAGGCTTCACAGTATTTATAGTTTCTTGCTGACATGAAAACGGAGGTAAAAAGTGGATTATGTAGGCCTCAAAATCAACAACTACACCTATTGTTGCTTGGTATAATCATAATTTGTCATCCATCATATAGGACACTTCAAAAATATGTTGTTTTTGTTTAAACTGAAATATCGGGTATTACGAACAAATTTAGGTAACCTAAACGAAAACTTGCAACGGTTTTTCATGTTGCATGAAGAGTCTACAGTTGCTAAAATTCGAGCACGAAATTAGGAAACGACGGAGTTTCCTAACGTGCGAGTGCGCTAAAATATGGTCTTTTAAAACTAGTATCTTAATATACTATTTTTAAATTATCTGAATTAAACCGATTTTTGAAAAGCTCCAGTATTTAGCAAAATTTTTAAAATTAAAAGAGATTGCTCAAATTTCTTTTCACCATATTATTTGTCATTGTATTCCGCAACTTCGCTACAATTTAAGCGACCTCTTACTTGACATTTCTTATATAGCTTCCTAGATCTCAGAGGTGAAGCTCGAATTTGGAACACCGTGTACCGACAGGGGTCAATCTCAAGGCGTTTTTTCTATATAGTAAACACAAAATAACTACACAAATTGAAAACACTAAATGATATATAATTTTCATTCGAGAGACATGAAGATAAATCAATATTTCTCTTAATATTAAGTAGAAAACCTGAATTCCTAAAACAATCTGCCTTTGAAAATGTTGCAAAACTCAATGGAATTTAATTTGAGAAGTACTGGCGAGTCTCATATTCAATACTTTTACAATTTTTTTTTAATGAAACATGACTTCCGAATTTAGGAAATTTTTTAAAAAAGATTGTTTTGAAAAGATTTCATATTTAACTCTTCTTGAAATATTATTGGTTTTATGCTAAATATTATTTCAGTTCATCAGAACTCTTACATTTCTATAAAACCACCTTCGTAAATAATCTTATATATTGTGTTTCGATAAAAATTAAGTTTATCGTAAGTACCATACCATTAAAAAAATTATCTCTAAAGCCAAACAGCATTAATAATATTTTTTTTTCAGAATTTTCTGAAGGTGTACACATTTCAAATGAAATATATTTTCATTAAAAAACATGAGTTTAAGATCAAACTTGCTGGGTAATTAATTTCCTAGTAGCATTTATTGGTGGTTACCTTAAGATTTTCCTGACATAACTATCCTTCTATCTATTCAAAAAAATATATATCTATTGGACCAAATAAAACGGCTTACCATGTACAGGGTGTACCAAATTCGATGCTCACCACCGGGATTTCGGAAACTATAGAAGATACAGCAGAGATAAAATTGTGGCAAAATTGCATAATTTGGAACTTAAGTTAATACCGGTGAGAAATTAAGAAAATTTCGGCTTCTTTCGGAGATACCTGAAAAAAAAACTGAAACTTTCATTTCCCCTTTTGTTTTTTGGGACATTATTTTTTAACATATTGATAGCACTTTCTATGGGCCATTTTATTGCGATGCATTTAAAGATAGTTTCTAACTTAAAAAAGGACTTTTATCACCATCAGATCAACATTTTTAACGCACTTGAAATTTAAACATTATTTCTTGAAATATTTCGTCTCCCTAAAACATAAACCAATAATATTCTGCCAAAATTGCACCGTTTTGAACCGAAGATTCACATCAGGAACTTTCTTTGCAATTCTATCAGGACCGTATCCTAATAGAATTATGTGCTAACGAAAGAAGAACTCACTCTAAAATGAGTAATTATTATTTTGCGGGTATTTCGGAATAATTATGTAATTAGTTTAAGAGAATTGAGGATTGGCAATATTGGCATAGTCATTTTTAACATTAATTTGTTATAAATGTAGATTTATTATATATATTATAATCGACAAAAAAATGATTTTAAATTTCCGCTTTCGAGAAAATTTAAACCTTAAAAACCGATTTAGTTAAAATTATGCCGAATATTATTGAGGTTGTTGTCTTAAGGGTATCCACTCTTCATAAAGCTGCTCTATCACTAGATATATATCTAAATACGAATATATCATGGTGGCTTTTCATCCTTCTGTATATCAGGATAAACATTATTACATATTTTGCAGTTCTGCTTTTCATCAAAAAGTAAGTATTGAAAATGGCTTTTGGCTACGAGCAAGCGCAAAATTGAACTTTGCCCACGCACACTACTTAAAAATTTCATAGGTAAAGAAAAAGTATATGTATTTTAGCAACCATAGATTCTTTCATGCAATATGAAAAACCGTTGCAAGTTTTCGTTTAGGTTACCTAAATTTGTTCGTAATTCCCGATATTTCAGTTTAAACAAGAACAACATATTTTTGAAGTGTCCTATATGATGGATGACAAATGATAATTATGCCAAACAACAATAGGTGCAGTTGTTGATTTTGAGGCCTACATAATCCAATTTTTACTCCGTTTTCATGTCAGCAAGAAACTATAAATACTGTGAAGCCTTGTATAGACTTTTTATCAATTTGCAAAATTTTTGTTGTAGTTCTTTCAGGCTTCATTAGACAAATTTCAAAAAATTACCTTTGTTTTTCTTTTTGTCATTATATGATGCTTGTAGAAAGCAATATTGTTGCTAACCCGTGCCCAGAGTGTCTTTCCCGCACTTAAAACTTATCCGAATTACGCTTCGCGTCGTTTGTCTAATTCTTTTATGCGTGCGGAAAATTATCGCTTTGCGCTTTTGTTAGAAAAATAACGAAATATGTTACGAATATATTATATACGTAACAGAAGTTTAGAAACACGTAGTAGGAATTAGGGACATCCTAGGAGACTATAGCCACATTATTCATGCTTTTTAAGACTGGATCGTAACTTTGCCAGTTTTGGAGGAAGTTTCATCAAACCAAGAGAAAAATATAGAAGGCGCATAGAATCAGAAGAAGATGCCGTAAGTTGTGTAATATAATTAAGTAAAATAAAGGAATTAATTCATTTTGTACCTTATATTTTGGACTAATAATTCTACTCGAGCTTCAGTTAAAGCCTTCTCTAATAACTTCATATCTCAGAAATTAGACCTAGCGATGCTGAAAGAAGGTATTTTTTTTTGTAATTGGCAGTAGGATCAGCCTAATGAAGAAGCAGGTTTTTCAAATAAAATGAGGAGTAAATTTTTTTACGGGCGGCATCATTAATCAACATAATGAACACTACTGGTCGATAGATAATCTGCGACAAAACCTAGAAGTAAGGCAGCAAGTCCGACAGTATGGGAAGGCTTGTGGCAAAATAAAGTTATTGGCCCTTTTATTCTTGTAGGCCACTTACCATCTGAAAGATAGATATTTTGAGCTATTAAACTAAATTCTAGAAGCATTATCTGGAGAACCGTCAGCAGTATTACGAGAAATATGGCGACACCAAAATGGCGGCCCACCCCACAAGACGTCACAGACTTGCTGAGCAATATGTTTCCCAACCTAAAATCACTGTAATTTACATTAAGTAGAACAATCAGAATATAATTATTAAATCATAAAAGTAAAGCACGAGCACGAAATTAGGAAACGACGGAGTTTCCTAACGTGCGAGTGCGCTAAATGTCTTTTAAAACGTGTATTTTTTACTATTTTGCACGTTTTTTAATGAAAAACATTAATTTATCCAAGTCGCGATCAAAAGTGGGACGGGCATCTTGTCACTTTTAACGTCTGCATTATTAGGCATCCCATTCAATACGGTGTCGAAATTTTTGCTAGTGAGCATTGACGTTGAGCAATTTTGTTAATATCATAGGAACGAGTCAACAAAAGTAGTGTCGAAAAGAGCTTCTTTTCGACACTACTTTGCGTATCGAAAAGACTTCTTTATGATACCAAAATAGAAAAAATATATTACATTATCATTGACAAATTTGCTCCTCCATAAAATGGCAGATACTATCAAATCTCAAAACTGACGGTTTCATGTTCAGTCTTCTTTCTTCAGAATCTTAGTTATCTCTTCAAGATTCAATAACTTTTCCTGCTTGTCTGTCTTACCCACAGAGGGATATACCCATCTTTTTGGAGAGTCACTCGAGTGTAACCTGTTCCAAAAAAAGCAAGGAAACCACGCCCTCAAACTATCGCCCAATTGCCTTGCTTCCCATAATGTCCAAAGTCATGGAACGTGTAGTCAATCAGCAACTACTCAAGTACCTCGAGAACAACAGAATAATCAGCGATAATCAATACGGTTTTCGCAAAGAGAGATCGGCAGGAGATATATTGGCCTGCCACTCATATATGGAGTAGGGCAATGGAGAACTACGGTGAATCTCAAGCGATTGGGTTGGATATTTCGAAGGCATTCGACAGAGTTTGGCATAAAGGATTGCTCTACAAACTGCCGTTCTTCGGACTGCCCGCCTCTATCTGCAGCTGGCTTGCCAGTTTCCTTAAGAACCGATCTGTGCATGTTGCAATTGTCTCCCAATTTAGATCAGAAAAACCTTTACCAGCGACTGAGACAGGCAGGAGCAGATTACAGCAACTAATCAAGACCTGGAGAAAGTTCAAACTTCGCGCGACAGAAATTTGGTTCACTTCAATGCAGCCAAGGCACAAGCAGCCACGTTTACTAAGAGGGCCAATACGGCGGGCCCTGGTATCATTATGGCAGGATTGACCATTCCTTCATCCTCGTCAATCGGACTTCTGGGTGTCTCGGACACCAACAATAGTTCCTAGCCTCCCAGAAGCTTGTTGTGCTATTTCGGAAAAAAACACTGTATACACAGCAGCAGTTGATATATAGCGCAAATAAGACAGTGCTTAGAATATTGCTCACACATAGTTTTATTAACTTTTTACTATATACGTAATGAAAATCCCCAGCTAATTTAATAAATACTTATTTATTTGATAATTACTTTACATACACAATAAATTACTATAAATTACCTTTTTCTCCGATTGACAGCAAATATTAATTTTGCAGACACATATCAATCAGCAAAGTATTACTTTTCCTGTCCAGGCAGCAAAGTAAGTACTTTGCTGCCTAGGCAGCAAAGTGATTAGTCTCCATGGGAATAAAACGTTTGACATAAGTTGTCAAACTATAATTATTATGGACATATACATTTCCATAGCAACCAACCGTTCCAACAATTGCGATTTCTATCAAATTTTGTCTTTATTTATCACTACAGGAAAAACAAAAAGATTGTGGGAATTGTAATAATTTGCAAATATACAATATACATATATCATTATAAACAATCGGAGAAAAAATTATATGTTCAACTCGGCAGCAAAGTAGATTGACTGCCTTAGCTGAATTCCTAGCCTCGCTACGCTCGGCTATGAACTATCAGCCGCGGCAGTCAATCTACTACTTTGCTGCCTAGTAAAACAAATAACTATTTTCTTCAAACGTCAGTAAATCCGTCATTACTCGACTGTGTAGGCGGCAGTGAAGTTTCGTTTTTCCTCCGCCGGAGCTTTACTTTTCACTTTTCCGCCGGCGGAGGTAAAAGTGTTATCATAGCAACATAGATACAATACAAAGAAACATCAAAATAAACGACAACAACTCAAGAGTTATTAAACTAAAATTTGTATTTATCACTCAATGTGTGACTGCATTTCTAAAAATCACTAATTTAGGAACAAATTGGTTATTATTTAATCGAACTTACTCAATAACTGCTTATCAATACGGAATTAAAACGCAATCGAAGACGCAATTTTAAAAATATAATTATTGTTGACAGTGTCCACTGACAGCTTTATGTTACATTACTATAGCAACAGCCTGAGCATATTCACCGACACCGCACCGGTCTAGGCCGCCTTGCGAACCCACTTATCTTTAATAATAATTATTATTACTATTAAAAAGATACTTTTTGCATTAATTTGTCGACATTTGAAGAAAAAACAGCATATTTTATTTGGAGGAAAAGTTACTTTTCCTCCATATAAAATAATATACAATTACTTCTCGTTTTGCTATAAAAAATAATATATTGTGCCTTTTTATTTTTTACTTGACATACTGTTTTCACTTCCGCTTGAAAATCTTAGTCTTAACAGTTACCAATTATGATGGTGCATTTTTATACATGGTTATACCTTAGACTCCTATATAGTCTAAGGATTATACAAGTATAACAAGGATAACTTTTCGGTGTGTATATTTATTGCTTTAAAACGATGAATTATTTTTGGCATGTGTTTTTAAATTGGATTTGCTCAATTCTACGAAAGAACTATTTGACACCGTTGGAGTCTGCTGCAGACTGCCTCACATGAAAAATAGATAATTATGTTACAAATAATATAGATAATATATTATATTCACGACACATATGTTATATTTCATTAAAAATTAATGTACTAGGGAGGTTTCAGCAAGGTAATAACACCATTCGACTAATATATTTCTTGGAACGTCTGGTCGAAACCTCTTCGGAACCATTTTTCATTGTAAAATTGGTTCCGTGGAGGGTCAAAATGATCGTGCGACTTAGGACTGCTCCCGAAACGTACCGAAAGACTTAATCGGATATTTCACAAACTTTTCAGGAACATCTAGGCGTTATTAGGATTCTAACAACATTTAGAGTCTGACAGAGAACCACTGTAATCATCCTTTTATTTCTAGATATCACAAAGACGTCAACTGGTCGCTAAGCATACACATGTTTCAATTTAGGGCACTACTGATATAGGCCGGTAGCCTGACCTGTTTTATCGATAGTTCCGTGCTAAATTTGGGACAACATGCATATATAATAGCTCATTCATAAGTTAGCTCTATTGTACAATAAAGGGCAAGGTAAAATTTATTGACATTCATTCAGATGTTATAATACATGTCTAATATAAAAGTGAGTTGATGGTAATAACAACACATGCTTTTTTGGCCATTAGACAGCTTTTTTAAAATTAGAGGGATTATAAGATGTTTTTTTTGAAATTGTGGTTCTGATAGACCATGTTCTGCCTAACGTGGTGTTGCCGGATCTACCTGATATAAACTTTCTTATTTTTAATGGAACACTCTATAACTTTTGAAGTGTAACTTCTTTCGGCGCTCTGTATCTGTAGAGCAACGCATGACGAAAGTTACAATATGGCGAGGCGATCGAAACTAGAGAGGGAGATATAGCATTGGTAAAGACAGAATGAGACAGTTACACGGTAACACGGTGAGGTGAATTTTTCTTCAGGTCCTTTCACAATTCAAACTAAGCATCTTTTAACTTCGTGTCTTCCACGTCGTCCGCGCCGACCTTGCTTTTAGTGTATGGTATATTCTACCATTCGTGTCAGGGAATTTGCATAACAAATGTATAGTATATTCTACCATTCGTATGAGCAATAAATTATTATTGAAGTGAAACTTTGTTAGCCGCGCCGTACGGGAGAGTAAGCTGGTGAACCTGTTACAAAGTGTGTGATACCGTGAACGAGAACGAAGTGATAGAGTGATCGACGAGAAGAATGGATAACTATCTTTTATCCTCGTCTCTTCTACGTCATCAGCGCCGAACTCCCCATCTTTCCTTCACAAGAATCGATCGTTCAACAGGCCGGAGTTCCATGTGTACGTTATACCATTTGTGTCAGCAAATTTCCATAAAATAAACATGTTAATCTGTTTTGTACGGTCCAAAAGCACACTACTTATTTTAATTTTATTTATGAAAATAAACCTTACTGTGCAGTACTGTAAACTATTCTCCCTTTCTGTATGGTCGACAAACACACTCGTTTTTTTTTTTCATATTTTTGGATACCACCTAATATTCTTGACGGAACTGATGTATGCGTAAAGTTTATTAGTTTAGGAGACAGAACCAAATGAAAATCGAGATTTTAGACAATTTGGATAGGCACAAAGAGAAAACTGTTGGAGATAAAAACATCGATTTGCTCCTTCATATCTTACTTTTAAAGAGTTCTTACGAGGTACGAAAGATATTGCCAACATGGCACCACTGATACCATTTATAGCTGGATCCATACGATAGCTCTTTAATTACAGAATTACAGTTATGTTAACACTGTTGTGTACTTGTTTTATAGTATAATTAATAATTTTTTTGAAATATGTGTTCCTAAGGTTAACACTAGTAGTAGTAGCAGAGTCTATAGATATATGTTCTTAAATTGTGGTAGTAGCGAGAAATAATAAAGGATTTAAAAAGAAAGGAACATTTCGGAAATAAAATTAAAAATAAAGACGATGAACATTATTTGTTGCATGAACTTTGTAACCTGAGGCCTAGTATAAAACAAAAGATTAATATCTATCATATGGAAATTATATTTTGAAAGTACAACACGATTTGCCTCAAGATCCTCATTCATTCTGGAGTTATATTGATTCTAAAAAAGATTCGAATCATATACCAACTATGACTAGCATTTACAAATGATTTGACAATATTATTTTCTGTAGCCAGTTTTTCAAAATTCATTTGGAATATTATTTCTAATAATGAGATGTAACGTACGAAGTTTTCGTGAGACATTTTCAATTTCCCAAAAGTATCCATATTCGCATCTTGATACACTCTGAGGTAGCAATATAAAAATGAATCATCTAAATTCTGGTACACATTAGCTAAAATAATGCTGAAAGATTTTTCATAAATAATTGGCATTTTATTTTTACAGCCAAATACCGTCTGTTTCTATAAATGCTATATTCCAGCTCTACTCTCAAGTTAACATAACCAATAGAAGCAAATAAGTTTACAGCTCAGCAAAAGTTGCCACTCCAACCAGAAAAGAAACTAGAGTAGTAATGTTCAAAATGTTACCTGAAATATTTTATTCCTAAAAGAAGCAAAAACAAAATCGCGGGAAAGGTACAAAAAATGTAAAAAGCTAGGTTAAATTCCAACGTTGAAAATTGGCTACCTATTATATTAAAATAGAATCACGGGAAAAGGGATTATGTTGCAATAAAAAAGAAAAAATGCTTTGATTTTCAAATAGCAGACCCAAGATCACCTTATGTCAATTTGGCATACTGAAGATATTTTTGTTCTTATAGGAAACTAAATTTTTTTCAGTGGGATATTAAAAAAACAATTTCCAAGGTGACCAGAAACTATTTTTTCCTACTTACGTGCCGAAAAGTGCCTTTTTCGCACTATTTTGCGTGCGGAAGCAGTAATTTCCGCACTGAATGCGGTAAAGTAACTTTTCCGCACTCAGTGCTTGAAAGTTACTTTACCGGAAATACGGAAAAGGCAACTTGGACACTTATTTAAAATATATTTTTCAGTGCGGTTAAGTTACTTTTACGAACTGTGATTTTTTACAAAACTTATGAAAAGGTTACCTACACAAGTCTCAAATTTAATGTTATAATAAATACTATGTACACCGATGCACATTCCCACTAAATAGTATTTGATTCTCTATTAAAAATATATCTCTTGCCAAAAAAAGTGATATTTTTCATGTTCTTAGGAAAACTATTGTACCTAACACTTGCCTAAAGTGTCTTTGACGGCTTGCACTAACTCCGCTTTCGTGGTGTGCGAAAAAGTACCACTTTCCGAACTTCTTAGGTAAATAATTATATGTATCAAAATTAAAATGATTTTTCTTTATACAGCATATTTTTTCGCACGAGCACGAAATTAAGAAACGACCCGCTTGCGGGGAGTTTCCTAGCGTGCGAGTGCGCTAAATGTCTTTTAAAACGTGTATTTTATGCTATTTTTTTGTATTTCGCAGGTTTTTTTATGAAAAACATTAATTTATTCTGGTCCCGATCAGCAGTTGCGCGGCCATCTTGTCATTTTTGACGTCTTTATTAGTAGAAATCTCTTTCAAAGCGGTGTCGAAATTTTTGCTAGTGGGCCTCGACATTGAACAATTTTGTTAATATTATAGCAACCAGTCAACAAAAGTAGTGGCGAAAAGAGGCTCTTTTACGTATCGAAATATCATTTTGAACGGAAAATAGAAAAAATAGTATATTGTGCATCAAGTGTAGAAAATAATATTTTTTATTATTGTCTGATTTATTATGTGATTTATGTCACTCGCCTACGGCTCGTGTCATCAAACTTCACACTCGTGTGAAAAGTGATTTTCACACGCGTTGTATACTATACTTTTTCTGCTACACTGCAAATAATACTGATACTATATAATATTTATTATAATATATATTAAGCATCTTGTATTTAAATTAAAATTTATAGTTTACAAAGACCATACAAACACTTTCACAGCAATTTGTGTAACTAGTTGATGAGTAGGTATTGCCTTCCCTCACGGGGCCCATTTTGATATATTCGGAAACGGGAGCATCCGGGGGTGAAGCCCTGAAATGGGCCCATTTTTCACAGATTTTAAAATGGGGCCCTCTGGGGTCGAGACTTTTGAAGGAGGCCCCCGGGGGCGAAGCTCTAAAATTAGGCCCCAAGCCTTAAAAACGGACCCCTGGTATGAGAGTCCCATTTTCTACAGTTTTGCAAAACGGGGCTCCTGGAGGGGTGAAGCCCCAAAATTGGGCCCCTTTTTTAGAGATCTTGGAATGGGACCTCTGAGAGCGAAGCTCTAAAACGGAGACGATGCCCTTTATTCTAAATACCCGAATAAGCCGTGTGCAAAGTATACTTTTCACACGATATTTCAAATGTCCAGTTTTCAAGAGCAGTTAGTGCGTTTTTGTCTATTTTCAGGGCAGTCGTAGAAAAAAAAACATATACGTAACCCAGAAGGAAAGAGCCATTACACATCCTAGAAACCCACTTATTACGCTTAGAAATTGTAATTGTGACATTAGCAGATTTTTATAAAAGAAGTAAAAAATCCACAAACTTATATGAAGACCAATATTTTCTTACCTTGAGAAATGATAAAATGTTTCAATCGAATTGTAGTATTTGATTTTACAACGTGCAGAAGCGCAAATGCTACCCGTTTTCTTCTTTTGAACGTTTTCCATCGTTTACTACAAGGAATAAGGAACAAATGTTTACTAAGATTCAAAAATTCACTTATCAGACCAAAAAGACGGATTACGGACAAGCACACACTTCGCGCAAGCCCCGCTGCGATACGACACTGATAGTTTTCGGATGAGATACGCTACCGAACTGCGTTGAAGGTCACAGGCAGCTGATGCGTGTGACGGGGCGAGTTAAATTACTGGTTTGTGTATTTACCGTGGTATTGTAGTAAAGTGTGGAATCCATTCTATGACTGTCACAAATACAATGTGGAAAAAACTGGGATTTATGACTTTTTTATCGCAAAAGATTGGTTGCTGGGCCAATATAGTTTGCTTGCCCTCGAAAAGAGACGGCAAGAGTTTTTATAACAGCTTACCTTTAACCTGCCTAAGTATAATACAAGAGCTTCAAGTAACTTTTACTTGCAAAATGTTCCCCATTCAAATTTTTATGTGAATTCATTTAAGTACAGAGCTTGTACATTGCTTAACACCCTACCTGACTGTGATATATTTAGTATTAGTTTAAATGCTTAAAAGCCATTTTTTTATACAAAAGTGTAAATTTTAAATTATGTAATTTGGGCTAAGATGTATAACTTAACCATATTTGTATCTCAGTGTACTTTGTAATTGGATGTTGCATCTGTTAAGTACCTATTCCAAATAAATAAATAAATAAATAAAAAGTTGAGGTAGCAAATTGTTTCTTCCATCTTTAACCTTTTTACTCTCTCAATTAGAACGCGTTCTATTTAAAAATAAGAAAGTTGTTATCAGGTACGTGTAGGTCACACCATGATTGCTTTGACCGCAACCAAAAGTTCAAAAAGGTATCCTTTCCGATATCCGGAAACGTGTAAAAAACCCTGTATATACATACATACAAGCTTGACAGTCCTGACACTTAATTGGACGTCCCTTAAAGACTCATGGATGTTTTAGATCTAAAGTGAACATATAATAGACGTCGCCAGGACGTAGTACACTTTCTACAAAAGTTATGGCCAGATTTCAGTATAATCGAACTGTGAACGTATAAATATTACAAACTTTCCTTTTTTTTCAGGTATGATAGAGCAAACAGTTTTCTTGAGAAACGCTGCCACCGATTGATAATTTTCAAACAGCATGGAGTTTACTCAGAAATATAAGGTATTTCTACAGTAGAATCATATAAGTATAGGAAGTAAGATAAATCGGTCTGGGGATTAAGATTTGGTAATAAAGTGCGTAAAACACTGATTTTATCAGTTAACCTTTACTAGACATAAGTAATCCAGATACGAAAATAAATTGCCAAGCTACAAAACCTCGCTTACAAATTTTACGATTTAATATTGTATATAAAATATTCGGTAATATTTAAGTTGCTTATCAAAAGATTATTAACATTGGCCTAAAACTGACTTGACGATTCACTTAATTAGCAGAATTAGGATAATATAAGGCAACCTAGATACACAAGTACAACGCAAGGACATACGCAGAATATACTGTAGAGCACCATAGACTTTTTCTAAGTGGGTGGGCGAACAAATAATACATATTTTTCTACTCATGTACTGTAATGACTATTATCGCAAAACTACTAACTAAAGAAGAAAAATCTGTCATACGTATACTGATACGCAGTGAAAATTGGACTGGCTACCGAATATTTATTATACATCATCATTAGGATTAGCAAGGTCTAGTAGCAGTATCGGTTGTAAAAGTGGTGATCGATGCCCAGTGACTAGGCCTAAAAGGACCTTTTCACCAATCCCGGTCCACGCAGCCTGATAACCTACCTCCATCCCACTGAGACGGTATGTCCTTTTAATCAAGGCGGGACTTTAATCCAGTTGAGGAGCTTTAGCTTCTCTTTGGGGAGGGTTGCTGAGCCAAAGGTTTTTCGCCTTAAGCGCCTTCATCTGTCACATATACTTATTAATGATATGGGGTTTCTTCCCTTGCCCCGGCATTCGAGCACGGTGGACTATTCTCATTATTCATAATAGATTAAGATGCCTATTAAATCTGCATTGACCCATTAGAACTCCGATCGAATTCACGATTGTTTTTTGGCTCCATGACAATAGCCAGTTTGTCTCTGAACCCTTTGGATCTGGAATCATATTCTTGGCCTACATCCTTCGATCCTTATCCAGTTGTTCTATGACCTGACGTAAGTATGGCTCTAGGCTCCTCGGCGTTGTCGAGAACTCCTGTCTAGCAAGTCCTCCCACCTGCTCGTTGCTGTCGACTGTGCAATGTCTTGGAGGAGCAGCTAACTTATACATCTATTCCGACGTTGCTACATTTCGATAAGTAATTCTTTTTTGTCAACTGTCGAGACCATTCCTCAATAAATTTAATATAACGGGTAGTGTGAATAAAAAGATACTTTATGCTTTTGGTTAAGTTTTTTTGGAAAATAGAAAGTCGCAAGTATCACAGTACACGTGATAGAAGTGAATACTATTATATTGCGGTTGCTATTCCAGAGGGTTCGGAGTTTTATTGATTAGTTCCCATGTACTCATAGTCTAAGGTTATTTTTGTTGTTGTACTGAGTAAATCGCGAGGTCGCGTGACCTTGAAAATTCATTCTTATGAAACCAAAGAAGTAATCACTTCAAAAAATTATTCAGTTGAAATCTAGGGAAAAAAGGATGGAAGTATAGCAAAGGCATTTGCTACACTTTACTACAATTACTACAAATCAAGTTTTAATTCTTACTCGTGATCTTGTATCGCTTTTATTTATAATAAGGAATTGTAATCGGAAAACTCCATTACCCAACTATGTGCATGTGGGTAATTAACATATTTAAAACCAAATTAAAAGAATTGTGATACCTATTCAAATTACTTAGCTTAAAGAAATAAATACACATATAAAATATATACATCTCTTTCTCTGTTATAAACCTATTTTTATTATGCAGTATACTCTTCACAAAAATATAAATGAACAAGTTCACTATTATTATACATAAACTCTTTTTTATCAGTGATTTTTTATAACTTGTAAACCACTTATATATAGTATGTTTACTATACTTGCTTGATTTGAAGGTGTGCTTTCTTTTATGAATGAATAATAACTGTTTCTTGTTGGAAGGTTCTTATAATTTTGGGGAGAGAAACATATTCACTTCTATGAATTTATTGATTTTTTTTTATCAAGAGATTGTCATAAAAATGGTCTTGTAGATATGGGTAAGAACTTCAGAATTATTTGCAGTTTCAGTTCCCTTATCAAGCTCCTTTAACTTCTAATTTAATTTGCTGAATTAGCTGTATATTTTATGAAACTCGGTCATTCCCTGGTTCGGTATCATCATAGTTATTTTTCGATGACGTTATTAAATGATCGGTTATTTCTGGCGTAATTTCTTTTTTACCTCATTATCCGGTTTCAAATCACGAATTGTCCCTTCAGTAAATGGTTATTAAATGATAGCGCGTTCGAAATATTTTTAAACCGCGCCTAGTTCTTTTGGGCATGACAGTTTAATACCCAAACCAACACTAGCAGACTCTGATCATGATACAATAAACGGAAGGTATGATACCTAACCGTCTCAAATTCGTTCGCTCCGCGCATTGACGTCATTGCGTGATTGGCTTCTATTGAAATGCATACGTTTATAGGCACATAATCATTATGTTTTACTTATTTTCTCTATTTTTTAAGAAAATTTGTGTCCTGGGTGAAATTAAAAACTAATTATTACATATTAATACTATAAAAATACTAATAAAAGAAATAATATTCAACATAACTTTTATGATGAATGGATCAAAATAGTTGTATTAAAAACAGCATCTTTTGAGAAACGTAATAAACTTTTACTTTTATCTAAAAAACGTTTATTGAGTATTGGCCAATCGACAGCAAAAAAAAGGAAATCGATAATAATATTTTTTCTTAAATAATAATTTTAGTAATCTTTCTTTTTTTTAGAAATTGTTAAATTTATCAAATACTGATGGTAGTAAGACCATTAGAGATGGAGTAAAATTAATTTCACATTCCTATCTTAACTTTTCAAGAGCTATATGACGGTACTAATTAGCAGGTGGTACCATGGGTACAAAATCTGGTACATCGGTAGGTACCACTGGCAGGTGGTACCATTGGTACCAAATCTGGTACCACGGTAGGTGCCATTGGCAGGTGGTACCATGGGTACCAAATCTGGTACCTCTGTAGGTACCATCAGTTAGCACCATCAGATAGCTCTTGGAAAGTTAAGATAGGAATGTGGAATTAATTTTACTCCATCTTTAATGGTCTTCCTGCTACCAATGTGAAAAGAAGCCACAGTACCGATTTTCAACTGTTTATAGCTGTGAAACTACTAACTCTAGAGGTATAACATCATACATCAAATTTAGTATGCTTAGAATTTTAAGTAGAATCCAAAAATGTAATAAAATATAGGTTGTTTCATTTAAAAAAGTGTAACTTTCTTTGACCACCCTGTATATAAAAAAGTAAAGATTAAAAAAATACAAAAAAGTAAAGATCGTTTTACTAGGAACAACTTTTGTTTTTAATTTTTGTTGCAACCATCGTAGACTTCGAGATAAGGTATAGGCCCGTCTTAAACGGGCCACCCTGTACATAGTCATCTTTCTCAAAATGTTTTGAGCAAATACGTGCAGAAGTTTTATTAAATTTATCCTTGCGAAAACACAGGTAAACCCATTTACTACACATATTTTGTCTTTGGGTAAAGTGAAACACCTTATATTCCTATCAAAGTTTTTGCCTTGGTTATCCACCTTACATCCGTCCACAGCACACCTCATAATTAAACGTTTTTTAATTAAAAATACCAACAAACATCGTCTAAGGAACAGTAACGCCAGCAAAATTTAAATCTAAAACATAGGAATCTCAAATGCAAAGCACACGTTCGTTCATGTTGTAAATGCCGGCCGGCGCGCAGCGCCAAACAAAGCTCGCAATGACGTCACAGACGAATCGTCGCCTGCGCGATATCATACCTTACGTTTATTGTATCATGGACTCTGATAGCCTTTATTAATTTTTCTTCTATCAGTATTCTATCAAGTACTCAAGATCAGAGCTTGTTTGTAACATCGCTTTCATAACGTCGCGAATTATACAGGGTTAGGAAAAATTACAAGAACGGTCGATTACTTCGAAATATACAGGGGATATCGAAAAATGGCTTATAAAAAAGTTGTAGGTCTTTTAAAAATCTACATATCCGTAATAAATTGGAGTATAAAGGAACACCCCATATATTATTACTTATTTTGAGGGATTAGTAAAGTTTGAGTATTTTTTATTAACCATACGTTATGTCTAAATTCATTATTTTCCTAGATATCGGCGTTGCAAATAATAACGAATAACAATGCGTTTTTCGAATGTAGTCGTATTTACCTAAGAAACAAATGAGGTATGACCTTTGTTACTAATAATTTGACATCTTAAATTCAAATTCTGACAGACTTAAGCAAATACGAAGATTTTGATATTTTAATTTTAAGGGGGGAAGAAAGACACATTAAAAAAATGCAGTTTTTCGAACTATAGAATGATTGAAGAGAACCCGCATTTTTCAAACAATATTGTTTTTTCGGATGAAGCGACCTTTACACTACACGGAATGGAATGATCAATAAACAAAAAACTGTTATGAACTGCATACACAGTTCCCCGAAAATGTCTGGGCTGGATTATTTGCGGGGCATGTAATTGGACCCTTTTTTATCGAGGGAAATTTGACAGGTGAACGATATCTCCAGCTTCTTCGGCAAGAAATAGCCCCAACTATAAACAATTTAACTCCCGATATTAGCTTAACCTGGTATCAGCAAGATGGGGCTCCTCCGCATTTTATATACTCGCGAAGTTAGAGCATTTTTGGATGCCACGTTCCCAAATCGATGGAGCGGAAGAAGAGGGCCAATCGAATGACCTTCACAGTCCTCCGATCTTTCGCCATTAGATTCCTTTTATTGGGGTCACCTGAAAAACAATCCAATAATTTTGAAGAATTAGAATTAAAAAGTTTAATGAAAGTGAGAGAATACCAAGGGAAATAGTTTTAAATACCCAAAGACTTTTTGCGATAATTTATATCATTGTCAGTGTGTAAATGGGGGTCATTTTCAACATTTATTAAAAAATAGAGCCTTTTTCCATGATTTGTTAGACCGATTTTTTAAGTTAACTTATTAAACTGTTTCTTGAAATTTATTTTGTATTTTGTAACTGATCAATATGCCATGATATCTAGAAAACTAATAAATTTAGACTTAAAGTATGCTTAGTAAAAAATTTTCAAAATTGACTGGACAATCAAAATAAGTAATAATATACTGGACGTACCGTTAAAAAAATATCATCCTCCACAACTTTGTGTGCGACCTTGTACTTTCCGATTTATTGCAGATATGCAGATGTTTGAAAGCCCTGCTTCTTGGTCGTGTGCTTGATTTCAAGCAGCGTGATTTCATGGAATGTTGTTTGTTTTGTTTCTCCATAAGTGACGCTTTCAGCCTCTCTTATGGATTGAGTTATGTTGGTCCCCGTTATTTTCGTTACGAGATCTGTGTATCTTGTGGGTGACCTCCCTCACGACCTTTTGCCTATTACGGCTCCTTCAATGGTTAATTTTTCCAGTCCGTTTCTTCTTATGACATGACCAAAAAATTTTGCTACTTTTTCTGCTACTATGGCGCGAAGTCGTTTTTTAATTTTGACTGGTTTGTTCTTCTTTCTGTCCATGGAATTCTTAACATTCTTCGCCAGCAGTGCATTTCGAATTCGTCAATTTTCTTTTTGTCGGATTCTTTCAGCGTCCAACATTCAGTACCGTACAAAAAGATTCTTCTGACCAGATTCTTTTTGGTGATTAGCGTTATTTGATGAGTTTTCCAAATGGTCGTGAGTTTGGTCATGGCTTCTTTGGCTAGTGCGCTTCTTCATCGGATTTCTTGGCTGGATCCACCTCTGTTAGAAATGAGTGCTCCCAGGTATATGAAGTTGTCGACAGTTTTTATACTATTTACGGTCTTTTTTCCAGTCTGTATTTATTCTGGCGATCCACTATCATCACCTTCATCTTCTTTTTAATGATCTTCAGCCCCACTTCCTCACTTGTATTTTCAATTCCCTGGAAAAGCTCAATTAGTTCTTTTTCAGATGAAGCTGTAAGCGTGGTGTCATCTGCATATCGTAGATTACTTATCTTTCTACCATTGAAAGTTATACCGCCATTCCATTCATCGAGTGCTCTTCTCACGATCTATTCGCCGTATATGTTACATAGGAGGGGGCTTAAGATGCATCATTGTCTAACACCTTGGCCAACCTGAAAAGGCTACGTAAGGCCACTTTCTATCCATACATGTGTAGAGTTATGGTCGTACAGATTCTTTAATATTGCCATTAAGTGGCGCGGGATTCCCATCTCATCCAGAATTGGCCACATGTTCTGCCATCGGACGCAGTCAAATGTTTTGGTGTAGTCTATGAAGCACAAATATGTGGGGATGTTAAATTCTTTCGCTTTCTCAATTATTTGGTTGATGTTAAGGATCTGTTCTCGAGTGCCGCGTCCTGGTACGAAGCCTGCTTGTTCTAGGGGTAATTGAGATAGGATATAAGGTTTGATCCTCTCTGACAATATTTGAAGCATTACCTTACTGGCGTGTGATATTAAGGCTATTGTGCGATAATTTTTGCAGATATCTTTGGGCCCCTTCTTATGAATAGGTACGTAGATGAATTTTGTCCAGTCTTCTGGCCATGTATCGTTTTCCCAGATGCGTTGACATATTTTATGGGAGATGTCTGCCCCTGCAGCTCCAAGTTCTGTTAGCATCTCAGACACAATTCCGTCAGAGCCCGGCGATTTGTGATGTTTTAGTATATTAAATGCCGAAACTACTTCTTCTCTTATAATGTCAGGTTCCTTTTCGTCATAATCTATTTTCATTTGTTGGTATTCAGCGATGTTCTCGTTCCTCAAAAGTGTTTCACAATATTTTTTCCATCTATCTTTTATTTGTTTTGAGTCTGTCAGCAATGCTCCTTCTTCCGATCTTATAGCTGCATATTTAGGGGTGAATGTGCGAGTTATTTGTTTGATTTTAGTGTACACATCTCTCGTTTAATTCTTATGAGAGTGCTGTTCAATTTCCTGACACATTCCATGCAGGTAGTTATTCTTATCCCGTTTACATCGCTGTTTTATGTTTCTTGTATTGTTCTAGTTTCCTCCGATATCCAGGATTTGGTTGGTTGTCTCTTGAGGTCTTTTCTTGCTTGTGTAGTTGCGTCTAAAAGCCCTACAACTTTTATATAAGACGTTTTTTTATAACCAACCAACCGTCCGTTCTGATAATTTTTGCAAACCCTGTGTAATATTGACTATCGTCCCATTTATCTTGAAGTATGTCTACACGATTTCCATCACTTCATTCAAAGTGGCTTCTCTATCTCAAAAATAGGTATAGCAAAAATTGTTCCAGCAGTGGTCTATTGGTAAAGTATTAAAAGATGAATATATTGATCCTTAGTGTTGTTTAGTTGTATCACGTACCTAATATTCAAACAAAAACTAGCAATTTTTTAAACTATGTTGAACTAAATACCAGTTCTACATCAATAAAACATGAATTGAATAAGGTTCGGGAAATATTTACCGAACCCTATGATACATTATTTAGAACGTTGTGAATGCAAGTATCTCGCTTAGGGGGATGATCTGCTTTATAAGCAATAAGATAATTTCCTTTCACTTCCACAAATCAGCAAGAAATCACTTTCAAAATCATATTTATTTATACACTTTAGCAATTCTGATTGTTTACTAACAAGAATTCCGCTTTGCGACCTTTGATCGTATCAATGGAGCTTTTTAGTCAGCTATCAATGGTACGATGTCCGCATGCTTAGTTCCAAGTTCAAGGAAATAAACCTATTTACTTCAAGCATTAATAACAACTCGCCTTATCTGAGTCACTATTTTAGCACGCCCGTTTATTTCTTATTTGAGCGAAATTATCCGAAAACGTATCCAGATGAAACGATCGCAAACGGAGTAGCCCAAATTCAAACATCACCAAATAATAAAATAGTATTTCTACTATTTTCTTTGCTCCCGCCTTAAGTATTGCTAGATACAGATATATTTGGGCACATAGCGATTCGTACCGCTCAGGTAAAATAAACCAATATGGTAATTTTTACTAATATATTCATATTGCGATTCGTACCGGTATACAATTTTTGGAATTTCCATGTCTTTTAGTCTCTTGTTGGATGTTGACCAGCAAAGTTCTGCTGGTGGAAAACCAATGTTGGTTGTTAATAGTTATAGGTATAATTTTAAAAAAAGTGGTTAAAACAAGTATGGAACATGTTTGGGTGTGCGTAAATCGTAAAATGCAAAGCAACCATTTATACCCTTGGTCCATTCGCCAAAAATGTTCTCCTGCATAAGTGTGAGTTAGAACATTGTCACGAAGCTGATGTAGTGTCACTTCAATGACAAATTGTAAGTACAGCATGCAAAAGAAAAGCTACGGAAGATATTGCTGAGAAACCTTCTAAAATTATTCGCTAGTTCTTCAAGAAAACCTACCGCCTACATTTACTACCACTGACGTTGCACTTGTAAGGAATTACATATACAATTCTCGTAGAAAAGTTACTCCGTTTCTTCCAAGAAACATTTATGAAGTTCATGAAGCTGCTGCAAAACTAAACTATCCCTAACCTAAAGGTTATAAATTTTATCTACCTGATGCCCGGTACGAATCACAATGTTGAATAAATTATATAAAATGTGTGCGGTACGAAACACATCATCCAATTTGTATTTTTATTGCCTTCGGTACGAATCACACAACACCCATATATTTAGCACACTTGTAGTTTAGGTAGGGTAGGAGTTAGCATTTTTTGACGAATTGTTTTTCTATAACATGTAAGAAACCGATTTTTAAAATATCAATCTGTTCCCCCAAATAATAACCGCTTCGATTATACTAAAAAAAATTATCGATTACTGTTAGTTTGAATAGATACTTAGTAGTTTATATGTTATTAAGTTGTTATATCTACAATACCTTTAGAGTAGGTAAAATTGTTGGCAAAATACGAAATTTGAATGCAGATAATTCTTCCTGCAAAGTTAACAATACATTTTTTCTAGTCTCGCAAAAAATGCAGATAAATTAACTCGGACACAAATCCATGCAGTTCAAATTATGTTTATGTATTGTTTTCCTGCTTAAGTCGAATTTGCCCTTTACTGATAATCGGCCCTAATTTACACACTTATTTTAATTCGGCAAATCCGCTGAAATTAGTCAAACGGCGTCTAGGTCTAGCTAGTAGATACTTTGGTTCCAATTTTCAACTTTCAAAATAAGTTGCAAAATTTTCAGACAAATATTTCCTGATTCCTTATGCTTAATAGCTACTATATGGTTCCATAATATGATTGGCAAGATGAAGTTCTTGTAATTTTTACTATTTTTAATTTCCTAGTAGATCTTTCTACATCAGGAGCTAATTTAGACACTTTTTAAGTTTTGTTTTTATTTACTTTTTGCTGTCTTACTTATACGTTTTGTATTCATGTCAAATCCCGCAACAGAGGACACAAGATAGTTCAAATTAAAAACTGTTGAAAACAGACTCGTTATGGTTTTCAAATCAAAACCCAGTCAAAAACCGGGATTAACGATTCCGTATTTTACAGAAAAACAATGGGCATTCCTGGAAATAGTAATAATTAAATTGGCTTCCACATAGTTCGTATGAAATCGGCACCGGCTGCGGCATTTCATGCAGTCCCACGTGCTATGAAAGGAAAGAAGCGTCTTATTGGTTGTAATAATGCTGGTGACTTCGTTTCTTTTTGTAACGCCCTTGTTCTTCACCCTTATATTCGAAATTAAATAAAAAATTTAATATATTTTTTTTTACGCTATGGTCAACCCATTACTAAAGCATGCCGTTCTAACCCAAACTGATTTTTTTTATTTGTGTAAAATATTGACCATTATTGTCTACTAGATTTATTTTTCGATATTTGGCCAGGTGATAATAATTGGCACTTAGCGTGTCACGTGACGTTTTCTCTAGCCAATATTAACGAACATTTAGGGGTTCACAGACTCGTGCTGTTTTGACCCAACTTTGAAACTATTCAAGCACATCGCAACTCTCATGTATGTATCTGTAACTCTCACCCTTAAGTTCATACTCATATCCGCCAATCTATGGCATCTAGAAACGTGTTGTTTTGACTGAACTTTGTAACTATTCAAGCACATCGTAGAACTCTAAAAGTTTCGATCTTAGCTCCCACGCATGTAACTGGGATTCTTATTCCCAATTTGAAAAATCCAATAAAATTGCGACTTTTTACTTCAATCCGATTAATGCTCGTACCGCCACTGTTAAAGGGGCAGGTGCCATAAGTGGACCGATATGAACAGTATAAAATTGAGGATGATAATTTCAGATGCATACGTGGAAATTCTGATCGGAAATTTAAGAGCTCTGGAGTGTGCTTGAATAGTGCCCAGTTGCAGTTAAAGTAGCATGGTTCTAGCTGCCATGGTTTAGAAGATAGACATAGTGTAATGCTAAATTATCATCGTGTTTTTGTAAACTAATTTTAACAGAACTATTTTTTAAATCTTAAAGCACTTGAGAACTATTCGAGAGCTTCCAAGAACATAATAAATTAAGTCGGTCGGTATTTCCAACATAACTATTGATAAAAATAGCAAGGAACTTTTTTATGTTCGACACACACTCAACTGGCGAGGCATGTGCGGAGAAGACTGTGGACATTGGACGTGAAGCGCTGCAGGTTGTAATTCTGAGAAAGACGTTACTCGGAAGTCCATTCCATAGCGAGGCAGTCCAGCAACAACGACGTCCTAGGCGTTCACAACTGAATCGCATTTTGATGAGCAGCTTGTTTCTGATTGGCATAACTCTGGGCGGAATCATAAGTGCCAACTCATTTTAACACCTTCCGTAATAGTATCAATAGTAAAGGGACAGCCAGGCCAATTAGTCAACTCGAGGTCATTCACAAGACGGACTGCTCTCCTCTTTATGAAGTCCAATATCTTGAGCAAGTGTTTGAGTGCCGAGCTCTACATATGGCAACAGTACCTTCGAGATTGTCTTATCTGAACCTTATAGAGCAGTAAGAGCTGATGACGTGTATACAACTTTTTTGGTCTGTAGAGTGCCGGTAGCTTTTGTGCTGCTGCCTTTTCGATTTTGGTGACGTGATTGAGCCAAGACATGTTGTTTTCTACGCTGATATCCAGCAAACTTATGAATATCCTGTCATTGATAAGTCATCCTGCGGTGTTTGCTTTTTTTGAGAAAACAGCGGCTTGAGTCTTTCCTGCGTTAAACTGGACATTGTATTCCTCACCCCATTCCCCGATTGCGTTCATATCCTTGTTGATGGCAGCAATCTGATTTTTAGCTGGCGTTTGGAACGAGCAGCGGTCATTAGAGTCCGCGTATGAATGAGGATATAAGTGTGCTGTCGTCCGTAAAGCTGTAAATTGAATTAATTGTACTGTCTAAGGTTGATATAGAGCAAGTACAGTGTGTGAGATAATGTACACCCTTGAGGAACTCCGGCATTGATTTTAAATTCCTCCGAGAGATATCCATCACTACCAACTCGGATGCTTCGACCCCTTAAGAAATTCAAAAACCACAGAAGCAGTGCTGGTGGTAGTTCGTATGATATCAATTTGTTTAAGAACCCGCCATTGCACATCCTAGCAAATGCTTTGGATATGTCCAGAGCCACTGCTCGAGATTCACCGTAGCTCTCGATGGCTTTGGTCCACATGTAGGGGGCGTAGGCCAGGAGATCTCGCGTTGACCTTTGTTTGTTAAAACCATTCTCGCGATCGCTTTTGATGTCTGCTGATTCGAGACATGTTAAGAGCGGTTTGTTGATCAGTTTCTCCCTGACTTTGGACATGATGGAACTTAAGGCAGTTGGACGGTAGTTAGTTGGAATCGTTTTTTACCTTTATTGGGAACGCCATTCGGTCCTGTGGCCTAGTTGAGTACCTATTGGTTTTATGTCGCGTCGGCGAAATATCTTTGTTCAGCTATAGAGTACTATAGAACTCTCATATAAAACTAGAAATGAGATTAAATCGAGGAAAAAACTCTTTTGGGGGGGCCAAGGTCACAGACATGATGACTTCAGCTGGGGCTTCAAGCGCTGCTTCAATAGAATACAAGGGCAAATATTGCCGGAATGCAGAACATAGGCGTACAGGTCAAGTGGTTAACATCAAGTAAACAATAGAGAATATACTAAGTAGTAGGTAAGTCATTTGCCATTTACGGCCGATTTAATAATATTAATTTTTACTATAGTATTTTGTATGTATGACGATATCATTTTTGGGAATTTATAGTAGTTACGCCATCGGAAGAAGTGCAAGACTAAAGAGGAACCCTAATGAATTAACAAGATCTAAAAGGAAAGAAGAGCGGAGGTGGAAAGAATCCATGATAAATATCGCAGATTTTGGAATGCGAGTTACAGAAAAGCTAAATCTACGACCGATATTTACAATATGTGAGTGCAATGTCACTCAAACTTAGTGGCGTATTTTCCGAGGAGAAGAATTTTGAGGGAGCGCTGCGCTGGGACTGGCGAGCAGAAGCAGAGAGAGATGGGTTAAATAATTCACATAGTTGAAAAAATATAAATGAAACATTAATTCTAATTGTAACTTGAAAACATGTTTCACAGCGTCTCTTGCACGCTTCATTCATGTTGAATTTGATTTTGCCGAAAACGAGACAGAAAATTGTATATTTTGAGTCTTCCAATTTTAGATATTTTTATCGACAAATGTAGTTTACCAAAATTAGAAACAAATCCCTAAAGAATCTTTTTAGTTTTAAAACTATCCCCAGTATGTTTTTCTCGAATACTCGGATAACTCTGTTCAACTTGGAATTATTTTGTGCTGATCCTTCTAAAGTACTCGCGGGCTTAAAAACCCTTTTTAGAGAATTTTTAGAGAATGGTGAATAAGCGAAATATTTTTATAATATTATAATAGTAAAATTAAAACGCTTCCTCATATTTTTATTATACCTTATATTGCGAGCTTCGGGCACTTAATAGACCACTGCTCAAACTAAAAAAAATCGAAACGTTTAGGAAGCCACACTCCACTAGATTCCCTCCCGGTCAATTAAATTTGAGTATGCAAAAATTAATAGCAAATAATTTGACAGATTGACGATGATTTTCAAAATTATTTTAGTTTGAGTAAATGTAGGTTGAGTAAATGTAGTATATTTACTCGTATAAAATAGTTTGAGTAAATGTAGTATATTTGCTCGTATAAAATACAGACTCGCGTTTGCTGCCCAACTGGAAATAAATATATCTACCTTGTGAAAATTTAAAAATAAATCTATTCTACGCACTGTTCTGAAACAAATAAATGTTTTAGTATATAGAAATAGTTTTGTACCGGCCGAAACTGGGAATGAGGCGAATGAAACATATAGTAAGCCAAATAAAAATAGGTGAATAATTAATGTGCCAATTAAAATGAATAGGTAAATAAATAAATAAATTGAGGGTTTAAATATTTATTGGTTCTCGTTTAGCGATAATTGCTTTAAACTTAACTTGGGAAGGATATTGATTCATAATACTGAGAGCCAATTATTTGAAGGAACTGAGCTGAACCTAAAAATCTCTAGAGCTTTAAGTTTTAGGGAATTGGTTATTTTATATATTTATCTGGGGTTTAAGTTGATAAAAGATGCTTATTGATTGGTAATATATACTGAAAGCATTTTTTTTGAAGGACTTAATTGAACTGAAAATCCCTGGAATTTGACAGAAATTCTAGGGAACTGATGAATTTATATATACCTAAAAGCAAATATTAGTTAAAATTTATTAAAGGAAGATATTTCAACCAAATCTAAGATGCGGCCAGTGTTGCCAGATTTTTAAAAATCGTATCGTCACCCTTGTTGCTTATTTGTCGCCCAAAATCACGCTTGTCGCAAAAGTAGAAATTGGAAAATGCTTTTTATAATTTTGAAATATTGAGTAACATTTTTTTGTTTATCATTTTCCAATTTTAGTAGTCCTAAATCGCTCACCCACTACAAATATATTTTTATACATAATTACCATATCCTCTAACCATGGGTGCCGGCAGGTGAAATTCCAGGGGGAGGGGGGCAAGTCGATTTGACGGAAACGCTCGCCACAGGCGTCGCAGGAGGCTAAGTCGTCGGAGGCGGAAAATTTTGGGGGTGCCACGCCCAATGGTTACCCGTAAGTCATTAAAATTGTTTAAAAAACACGCCTTCCACGAGCGGACGAACCGGATTTTACCAAGCATTATTGCCAAATTTCCCAAGTCAATTAAACGTAAAAAAGTAGGGCTGAGCAACAGGCAACAAAAGTAAACTGGAACTGGACCTCGCTCTTCTTCTTTTTCTTAGGTTAGGCTTAATTGAATTTAAAAATTGTATTATTTGTATACAAATACTGCAGAAACTTTGGAGAGCCTATTGGTTGGGGGGAGGGGGGGGGGGGCTATAGCCAGATCCGCCTCTGGAGCAAAGTAAACATATATACGGTTTCGGTTTGCTTTAACTTAAACTTAACTGTAGCGTAACTTTGACTTAAATTTTTATATCTACCCTAAAAAATATACTATGGACTATGGATGTACATACCTATACCTATATTTTACTAATCGGAGAAAACTAATAGTAGCTTTCTTTTCTTTTGTAAAAACCGATTTTTTGCTTTTTCAGTATATCTGTCTTTATTATTATTCTCAAATTCTCTGTGAATGCTAAGCAGGCTTTCCTCAGACATGGTTGTTCTCGGTAAGAATTCGTTGGTTGATCTCAGCCAGGTTTTTATATGTCGGAACGTGCTGAAAGATCTTTCAATTGTTGTGGTGGTATTGTAAGAAAATACTCAATTAAATTTTCAGGCATGTTTCACTGAATTTGAAATGTACTCTTATACTAACGGACTGACTGAGAGAACTGAATAGAGAAATATCTAAAGAGATAAGAAGAGATGTTAGAGCATTTAACACAAGAGAAGTAGCAAGAGTTATAGAGGAAAATCGATGCAAAAAGGCACTTAAAAGGATTTAGTCAGAAGGCAGGAAGAACATAGATAAGTTGAAGAACCAATAGAAGTAACTATTCCAAAAATTGAAAACCAAGGCTCCGAGGATATACACCTGACATAACTCTCCATGTGATGATGCGGTTGAGATAGAACTGGTAAAACAAGGAGGGACTTCCTTACATCATGTGGGCTGTAAACTTTTTAACGCGTGCTTAAGGGACGGGACAACTCCCTTTCAGTGGGACCGAGCTCCACAAAAAGGGAGATAAGTATAACAAATGTGAAAAACTGTCACCCAATAAACCTGCTCTCACATATATACAAATAATTTATGCGAATTATCACAAATCGAATAACTAACAAATTAGATTTTTACCAGCCATGCGGACAGGCAGGCTCTCGAGCCAAATACGGAACAAATGACCACCTTCAAGTCGTGAAAATTCCTATAGAAAAGTACACAAGCCACTGGGTTTAGTCGTCGTCGACTACGAAAAAGCATTTCAATCCAGAAAAAATGCTTCATGCCCTAGCATAATTAAAACCGTTTATGACAAGGCTCAAGCATGTGTTAAATTTCACCAATACACTAAAGATTTTAGTATCGAAAGGGGTGTAAGACAAGGCTATGTTGAGTCCTCTAAATTTTTTACTACGCTGCTGGAATATATGTTAAAGAAAATTGACCCTGGAGACATGGGCATAAATATTAACGGAGAGAAATTGAACCATCTACGATTCGCTGACGATATTGTCTTAGTGGTCGATCGTATCGACGAAGCTAAAGAATTATTAAAAAGATTGGATAATGCTTCAAAAACAATGGGACTAAAGATCAATACCAGCAAAACCCAATATATGGTTATACGAAAATACAGCCATAGGTGAAAGCGCTATAGAACAGGTAGCCTCTTATAAACACCTACGCCACGAGATTCGCGTAGGGTGAGACAATCAAACAAGCGAAAGGTCTGACATGGGCGGCATTTGGCAAACTCATCAATATACTAAAGTCTGATATCCCAAGATGTTTGCAAAAAAAGGTCTTCAATCAGTGTATACTTCATGTGCTTACCTACGGAGCAGAAACCTTTACGCTTTCTAAGAAAACCGTTAATAAAATATGTGTTGCACAGAGAGCTATTGTAAAGATCAATGCTGGGTTTGTCACTTAGAGACAGAGTTCCAAATACAAGGTTGCGAGACATGTACGCCGTAACCAACGCTGACGAACGCATAACAACGCTAAAATGGAACTGGGCAGGACTTGTGGCAAGAATGGCTGACGGACGATGAACTCGAAAGATTTTGGAGTGGAGACCACGACATGAAGCATATCCAAGTACGGGCGCCCACCTACGAGATGGTCCGACGGCATTAAAAGAATAAAGAATAGAATCCAACTGGATGAACGCAGCACAGGATCGAAAGCGATGGACTAGACTACGGGAGGCCTATGTCCAACAGTGGACGCAACTGGGCTGATTGTGATTGATGATGATGATGATGATGATAATGATTTATACTAAGCGTTATTTTAATAACTGCGCCCCTTGTCCCCTCCACAACCCCCCTTGCCGGCGCCCATGCCTCTATCTCAACTATAAAAATATATTTATCCTAAAATAACAATGAATTTTTTAAATTTGTATGTCTAAAAACTTATATTGTTACGAACTTGCAGAATTGCCTCGTTCTGACCATCAGGATCTGGTTCGGCTGGCTCGGTAGAGTTAGTTTTATAGATTATTTGGGATGTAAACCTATTTATCGTATATTAAGTTGGACTTAAAATTTTACAGCATTTGTTGAATGACATTTGAGCAACACAATTGCATTTAAAAGATTGAGAAGACGCAAGAAGAGGGAGAAGTTAGAAACTCTAACTCTATTCTTGAAGAAGAAGATGTGCTTCAGTGGTGAAAAAACAGAGAATTACCTAATTGTTAATTTCTCCGAGACTAGCTCGCCTTGCCTCTCTATTGTAGCAACATCCGTACCTGATGAGAGGATATTTTCCAAAGCAGAGCTCACTTTCTTAGACAGAAGATCTTGCTTAAAACCAAATTTAAAAAAATGTTTTTTTTTTAATAATGGAACAAAAGATTTATAGAAAATAATTAGGTTACTAGGTTACCCAAGTTTATTTTCTTAAAGGTTTTAATTTTGTTATGCTTCAATTTCCGGTTTTTATCCTACTTACCTTCCGGATTTTAAATATTTATTTATAATTAATATAGCTTTACAAAAGCAAACTTTTACATTAAGTATAAGTATGTTAGAGTAAAAATAATATTATGTTGTTTTTATGTTTTTATTCTCTTTGCTTTGGGGCTTGTAGGTCTTCTCGTATTTTAATAAGTTTGTACCTGTGCTGCGCTTGAAAGTTTACATGGTATTTTTTTTTCATATTTTTCAAATGTTTGATGTTACAATATTAGTGTTATATTTTAATTCGATATTCAATAAAACAATAAGCGTATACACGTCAATATCCACATAAAAGTATTGGATATGTGGTTTAATATTCGATACAATCCGATATTTAAACCTATCCAAGTTTCACATCACTGAAATTCACTAAATAACAACCATATACAGATAACAACAAAATATGCAAAATTGACAAATTGTCACCTGTCAGCTTAAAGAGGCTAGGGTTTCACGAGACTTTAGAAATTCGAGATTTCTCGTCTCGTCTCGTCTCGATTTCGAGACGAGATCGAGACGAGACTGAAAGGAATTTTTCGATATGAGATCGAGAAAAACACGTCGAGACTTTTCGAGATCGAGTAATTTTTTCGAGATTTCTCGATCTCGAAAAAATGTAGGTGCTGCAATAACTCACAGCTCTTAACATAACATAGAGACGTTCAGACGTAGCGCTCGAACTCGTCAGTCGTCACATAATTTCAAAGATAAGCAAACAATCCTCCTGCACCCCGCTACTCCTGAGTCAAGTGTCAGGTGGTCCTTATTTCAGATTAAGTTTTCGTTTATGTGCTGACTCGTTCGAAAATTATATTTCGATTAGATTTAATACCTTGTTTAATACAATAATTTGAATGTCTTGTACAATGCTATTTTATATTTATTTACTATAAAATAAATAATTAAAAGATAATTATTGATACTTTAGAAATTGACTCACGATACTGTTCGCTCCTGCTTTTCGGGGTAAAGGAATGCCATAAAGTGCCATAAATTTAATATATGTACTCCTAAGGATATTCTTGTGGCACCATTTTTGCATAAATTTCACTATGTAGGTACGTAATATATTATTAATAGCATTCAGTTTTTGTTTTCGAGACTCTCGAAATTTCGAGAATCTCGATTCGAGATCGAGAAATTGTCTTCAAGAAAAACATCGAGACAAGAGTTTGTAATTTCCCGTCTCGGTGATCGTGACGAGACGAGAAATTGCTTTCGAGATGAGATTTCTCGTCTCGATGAAACCCCAAAAGAGGTGCATTTTTAGACCCTATACTACTGTCCTTATCGGATAACAGGTTTGAAAGAGTATACAAGTAATCCAAGACAAGTATTTTACGGGTTGCAGATTTTTTTCAAATCGTAACCGCCACAAGACGCGCTATCGAAATTGAGAAATCTCCCAAATTGTGCCTTCAGTAGCCAGAAGTAGCCCAAATTGCCATAAATCGCACAATCTGACAAAACTGGATCCGG